>VWZS01007222.1:1080473-1132790 GCA_013397075.1 Rhabdornis inornatus
AAACAGAGGGAGTACTCAAGCCCCTTAAGGAACAACTAATTACCAGCAATGCTGCAGCAATCCCCATTCACTTCTTTCTGCTCCATGCTCTCAGCACCAGCCTGGGCCGCCTGTCACGTAGGCACATAGGAAGGGGAAACACACTTTTCATCCTTTCATTATTATTTTACAGTTCTCCTTGAATGAGCTGCAAAAGCCGTGAAGTTCCTTGCAATTAGGCACGTCCTAATGAAACGAGGGCTGTCTGCACTTAGAGTCTGGCAGATGTTTCCCGTGAGAAGGCAAAACCCTCCTGGAGGTCACCAGCCACTTTCCTGAAAACCCAGAGGTTTGGGAGAGTGCTTTAGAATTGGAGGCTTTCTTTCCCTAGGTGGGAGGCTGTAATGAAGGAGAGCCTAATTTTCTCTGTACTCCTAATTAAAAGCTCAGCTGGCACAAGTGTTTTCCTTCCGCAAGGTCTGCTCTACACGAGGAAATTATCATCCCCTTTGAATCAAGTTGCATGCAATCAACCCGACTGCCATGACCCCCTGGACAGCCACATGGCCACAAGAGGAGCTCAGCATGGCCACAAGAGCAGCTCAGCATGGCCACCCAGCTGCTGCTCAGCCTGCCAGGGTGTCACTGGGATGAGGTGACACAGTACAGGCACTACAAACACATCCCCCAGAGCATTTCTTCCCCATAGCATGGGGAACTGGTCCCTGGGTTGGATAGTACCAGGGACCAAAAAGCATTAATTTCCTGAAATTTGGTCACTAAAATCTCAAATATCATTTCATATGCCTTTCTAAAAGCTTTCCAGCACTTTCAGAAAAGATGCAAGGATGTGTGTTAGCCTGGTCCCACCTCCAAGAAAGGATAATCATAAGCCACCTACAAGTGGAAGCTCATTCCCAATTTTATGAACAGAAACAGCTGGGCACAGTAGAGACTGACAGTGATTGTGGCTCCATCAAGAAGGATTAGCTATGTGTGATAACACTTCTCCCAGCTGATGGAACCCTCTCCTCATGCCAAACTCTCCAAAATCCCTTTGGTGGATGGTGCAGAGCATATTTTACTGATGTAAAATATGAACTCCTGTTCATACCAACCAAAAAACACCATCAAAACGTTGACCAGATTTATACAGCGACATTTCAAGGATATTCACTTGTACTGACCACGTCAAACCATCATCACCAGCTTGTTTTATGCCAGTATTTCCAGCATTGCTTCTCTTTTAGTTAAGTCACAACTACATTATGGCATAATAATCAGCAACTGGAAAGGAAAAAATAGGAATAATGTTGTGCAGGACATATATCACACAGCTACAACTAGAAAAAGGCAGAAATTAATACAAGAAGTTTTACCAATGGTTCTTCTGCCTCAAGCCTTGGTACCAAATTTTTTTCTCTGTGTATTTCTGCACTTTTTCTCCCTACTCTTCACAAACACACACTCCCCCCTCCTTTCCTCATTTTGTTCTGTTTGAGGGTAAATAGTCGCTTCTTAACTATAATGTAGGTACTGGACTTGACAAGCAATTAAAGCAAACAATTTCCACTCATCTAACTTTGCCAAATTAGTCATCTACCATCTGCTCTATCATCTGTCTCTCCTTGAGGTCTTGCTGTGAATCTGGAAGCACTCACTCTGACAAGGAGGCAGTAGATAAGCCTCCAAGCTGGTGGGGAAGCCGAGGGATGGAGGTGACACGGGGGTGACACGTGGCACCACCACCCCCATCAGGATGGCTTTGAGGAGATGCTCCTGGCTCCAGTGGTCAAATAGGCAAACTACCAGCACGCATGTTGTGATAGGAAAACATTTTAATTTTTTTTTTTTTTTTACAGCTACTTATGCAGCGGGGTAGCTTAGGAAGACTGTGGGGTGTTCATACCAGATGCAAAAAATAACTTAGTTTATCAAAATACCTTCAGCATTCGAAACCTCTTCCCAATGAAGTACATAACCCAAACAAGCAATTAGCAGATAATATCTAAAGAAGATTTGAGTGGTTTCTGCTCCCAGCACCTGGTTTAGCTCAGGTAAGGCCACAACAAAATCATTTTCAAATAGCTCTGAAATACAACACTGCTCTCCTCTGCCCTCCAGCTTCTCAGCACTGGCAGGACCTTCTCCTTTTACCAGGCTTCCATTCTGGGCTCCTTACTAGGCCTCCCAGTACAAAAGAAATACCACCAGCATCCCTTTTCCAGCTGACCTATGCTCCCTCCCCAAGGAAATCAACTCCAGAGTGCAAGTTAGTCCATGCAAACATTGTTGGTCTGAACCATCATGCAGAGGAATCATCCTCCCTGTTGCTGCTGAAGAACATTACAGGTTCTCTTCCTGCACTAGTCAGGCACTTGAGTGCAGCACCCAAGATTGTTTGATTAACTCTTAATGACACGAACCAAAATTCTCCCCTACAGCACAAAAGTACAGAACAAAAGTACAGACCATCACCAATACCTTCTAAGACTAATAAATATAAATGACTGTAATGCAAGGCCATGTGTTCTTCCAAGTGCCAAGCTGGAGGCCTAAGAGTGTCCAAATATTGCTCTCCCTGCTTTCCAGCCCTCACTCAAGTCCTGCTCCAGTGCAGCAGCAGTGCCAGCCTGTTTCCCTTGATACATGGAAAAGACTCTATAACTTGTGAGAAATGAGAGTTATAAAGTAGGTATGCATTTATTTAGCACTGAGGTGCATGGGGAATAGCTTTTTTTTTAAGCATGCACTTTGAAACTTTAAACCATTGTTTTATTTATTTTCTAAAACAGGGTTTTGGATTTATCACTTATCACTGGTAGCCTTGTACCCCTCACCCTGTTTGCAAGTTCTGGCTTAGTTTATTGTAAACCAGTCTGTCTCTTCTCCCAGTTTTGCAAGCACAGTAAACGTTAGCCATTCCTCATTGTTTTGGTTAGCTAATTTGGATGAACTATTTATTACTTCTCAATTCTCCCTCTCACCCTCTATCACGGTGCATCCTGGCTCCCTAGCAGGGCAAAGCAGTGGAAATCTCTCCAGGTGCGAGAAGGATTTGGATTGATTTTTCAACGCCAAGGGAAGGAGTGGAGGGAAGATGATGGAGCACAAAGCCACAAGCACCAGGGGAGCACACCCACAGGTGTGGGAGAAGGGGGAGCACAGGGGAATTGGGATCTTGGTCTGGTCTTTCACACCTTCAGTTTGGAGAGGGATGCCAGTAACATCTGCTGTGAGGTTGGACCAAAATCATCTCCCAGCAAAGCCAGGCTGCTTTGCTGGGATATTTGCTGGGACACAAAGGGCTCTTTCCCCCCCTGGCAGTGGTCCCCAGGGATGCTCAGCTGGCACAGAGCACTGCCCTGGTGCTGCGGCGGTGGCTGCGTTCCCTGGCAGGGACTCACACAGCTCCCGACAGCCACAGGCCTGCCTGCCTCCCTCCCTGCTTCTCCCTTCCCCAGAGGGCCCCAAACACAGCAAGCACGCACTCACTCCACTTAAATGCATTTTAATTAACACTGTGCAAACACACGGAGCTGCTGCGTGCGCGGGGGAGCGCCTTCATTCAGCTCCCGCCTGGGAAGCGCGGTGGGAGCGTGATGGGAACGGGATTGCTGCCTGCACAATATTGGAAATGCATTGGCAAGATGCTCACAAGATCCTCGCTAGCATCGTTTATGTAAAAGATGAAGCTCGGAGTGGGTAGGTGGGACAGGTGCTTTTATGTCCCTGCTGTAACACGGGTAATTAGTCACCACTAAAGCACACAGCGAGAGGCACCTCCTTACAGCTTAAGCACAAGCCACTTGTGACACGTAAAAGGTGTTTCCCCAAGATCACCCACAGAAATCTTGCCAGCACTACATTAGTAATTATCACATAACCCAAATACCACCCAATAAAATGATTAAGGCAACTGTGAGATTTCAACGCTTCCGTGAGAACAACCTCCGCAACTTCTGGCAACAGGACAAGGCAAAACTGCAGGGAGGCTCTGGAAAAACACTTGGGAGTTAAAGAAAGTTAAAGAAAACCAGGATCTCATGGGACACACCTGGAATGGCCAAGACAGGGTTGGGGTGTCCCCATTACCAGGCAAGAACAGACCCAGCACTTCTGGAGCTGCTTTGGCCGAGTGCTTCAAGGTGACTGTGCAATGCAGGAGAATGTGATGACAGAAACACCCTACTTTAGCCAATGCACACACATCTATTAAGCTGAGACAGAATGCAGTTTATTTTTCATTAATGAAAATATAACAGGTTCTCAAGCAACACGATAACCTTGTCAAGCAGGCAGGAGAATCCAGCTCAGGTAAGACAGCTGAAATGGTAATTACTGAGACTTGGAAGTACTGCAAATGAGGGCAAGGCAGGGGATCTGCTGAGGCTGTCTGGACCCCCAGGTGGACACCACACCTTGTCTAGAGCCAAAATATGCTGGGCTAGGAAAGGAGGCCACGTCCTGGAGTCTGTGGGGGTCATATATGTGTTATGGTCATCAAGCCTAAGAATGAATGTTCTCTCTCAGACAAGACTTCCTTACACCAAAGGTTCTATTTGCCTAATTGCCCATGGCTGCACTAAGTAATAAACCCCATATGTTTTATTCAGACAGGTGCTTTCAGACAACAGTTTATAGGCAGGAAAAACAAACTTTCAGTAAATAAAGTCTAGGCAAAAAAATGAGTTTCTTTTTTCCTATGTGCTGTGCATAAGAACATGCAGCCACAGTGTGAAGGCAGCCTCTTGTGCACAGCCCATCCCTGGTGTGCTGATAACCTCACTGTACACCAGCAGAATATTCAGAGCAAGCTCCTGCAGCACTGAAGCTCCTGCCTGCTCACCTGGGAGGGGAGGGCTGAGGTATTTGAGTTCCAGGAGCTTCTCAGTGTGTCTCACAGATTCTTTAAAAATTAGCCAGGCAGCAGCTGAAATCACAGGCTGGCTTGTCCCTCTCCACACAATTCCTGCTGAGCCTTTGTAAATGGTTCTGTCTCCCAAGGCTGGAGGGAGCATGGGGGAGTCCTGCTGCACCTCAAACACTGTTTCCCTGCAGTTGAATCCATCTCTAATTGCTTCCCTCACCCAACCTATTGCTGCACTGCACACACCTAAGGCATATTTATTTGTTATTCGTAGTTTTATACACTTCCAGAAATCACCTCAATAGCTAAGTTCTAGCCAACCATACTTAGAATCAGGTATTGTAAATTCTTTATAGAACAGTTTGTTCAAATATACTCCCTGTTAACACTTGCTGTTATTTCTGCTGGGCTTTTTAAAACGCTCTCCATATATATTTTAAAAACGTTTGGGTTCATTCCCACCTCCCCACCCCAGAGATTGCCCTTAAACTTCTGTCCATTCATTGTGACGGTATCAATTTGTAAAGGTCAACAGAAAGCTTCTCTGACAGCTCAACTCAGAAAGTAATTTTTAAATGTGCTGTTTCTCTCCCTCTACAAAGCAAGATGCCAACACAATCAAAACCCAAGGTCTTTATTTCACAGACTGACCAGTGGCTTTGATAGGCTTTGGATCCCTGATGGCCACTGAACACTCCTTGGAAATATGAGCTTGTTTGAGGGTCTTAAAAAATAGCAACATCTGAAATAGCAGGTTTAAAAACAGGGAAAGGGAAGAGAAAGAGAAAGGTTTCTTGAAAGAACAACATTAATTTGCTGCTTCTCTGAAAGCCTCTGCAGACCCTGGATAACAGAGCTCCAGGGATGACCACACAAACATCACCACTCTGTGGGTTCGGCCTCATGCATTCTTTTATCTACATGAATAACTTACATTTTGCACTTAAAAAAACCCACAACCAGCTGGCTAGTAAAAAACCAGACTATGCTAACTTATTTTGATGCCTACTTCTGATTTATTTTGAGAGAACAGGTTATTTTATTTGAGATTGGGGTCAAAAGCCTCTTCAAAAGGCATCTGCCCTTTCCCCCATGCCATAGTTTACTAAATATCTCACACTCATAACAACTTAAAGGAGGGCTGTGCAATTTATGACATTGTTATACATGAAGAAAACCTGCCGTAAATCAAAGAAACCAGTTATATAAATGAGCATAAAAGTGCAGGGAAATGTCACAAGATAGCAATAAAATATCTTCCAAATGGTAAATCCCGGGAGCAGAAGCACCATTAGTTTAGAATCCTCCACTCAGCAACAGCAGGACCAGTTTATCACAGGAGCCACAAATAGCAGTCCTGGGAAGGAGTTATAAGCACAGGGTGAGGGGTTTTACCCTGCAAACAGTCATAAAGCCTTTCACTGACTTCCCAGGTCCCAGCCCAGCCTGCCATCTGAGATTTGGTCATTTTTCTGCAAACACTGCCAGCAGAAGAACAGACAGCAAAATGCCAAGGAATTCGTTGGGATGAAAGAAATGCAACGCCATATATAAAACTCTGCAGCTGCCCCAGAAAAGTGGTGGCAGCACCAGGAGGATCCATGGACAGATCAAAACTTCAGTCCAGTGGCAGGCGGAGATGATGGCAGGAGAAAATCTCTCTGAGATTTTCCCATCCCACCCAGCCATGATGATCCTCCCAGGGATTCCCTTTCCAACCTGCTCGCTCCAGCAAGGCTTCCAGTGAGCAATCTGAAACAACCACCAGACTGTGCCCTTGGGCTTATTTCTAAGGTCTGCACGCACAGCCATTCCCCATCCTTTTGGACTTGGAGAAGTCCCAAGACTATTCCTGACCTCTTATCCTGCACAGGGTAACCATTATCTCACTGTTAAAACAACAGCCTGCAGTGATTGCCAAAACCATCTGCTTTCTGGTTCTTCATGCAAGGCAAGGGGGACAAAAGGAGAAGGCAAAGCAGAGGGCAGGCTGCATTTTTTTTGAGACATGGATGACACGCTCCCACAGACCAAAAGCAGCTTTCTTCTCATTGAAGATGACATTTCTGCCCAAAGCCCTCCTCACCCGGTTTTATTTTCACAAGCAAACAGGGAAGAAGACAGGAGAATGCCAAGTGCCTCACTGCTCCTAGCCAGGCAGAGGGCAGCAGGCATGTTCCTCAGCAGCCTCACTGAGAGGAAAAGCCAGGAAGCAATTTTCCCGATTTTCCCTCTGCCAGGAGGCTGCTCCCGGGGTCCCCACGTCATTAATCCATTCCTCTTGCTCGCTGCACTCCATGATCCTGACCTGGGAGAGCAGAGGGAGGCAGGAGGGGGAGCACAGGGCACCTGCCATGTGATTCCTGGCCAAACCTTGTCCCGGGGGCTCTGGCCAAGGCCTTGTGCTGTAAGTGATGCAGGAGCACGTGCAAATTCACCCGCTGCAGAATGTCCTTGGAGCTGCCTGCCTGCAATGGGGAAATGGCAGCCAAACTCAGCAGAGCTCCTTTGATGGTAACAAGCCTGTGGTCTCATCCTTAAAAACGCCCAGATTGTCCCCAAAAACATCTCAGAGGGTGCAGGGACATTCCCAGGAGCAGGACTCTGCTGTTCTTCCCCCACAACACCGCGCTTGCTAAATGCCTTCGCTTTTCATTACAGCCAGAGAAAAGCACAATCCAGCTTGGACTGCGAGGAACAGCTTAATTAATAACAATTAGCTGCAGCACAATTGTGATTCAGGTGGCGTTTTTGGAGCATGAAGGAGAAACTTGACACTTTCTCTTGTGTGCACGGACATAAGAAATTCCAGGAGAAGTTAATGGAAAGCGAGCGGCTGAACAATGCCAAATTTCAAATGTACTGTAAAATTACCAAATTATTTCAATGTCACAGGAAGGCGTCGCACTACTTCCAGGATTATTAGCCCTTGCAGAGTTTTAATAATATTTGGTCAAATACCTCAGGAGCACATCGTTGGGGTATTAAAAAACCACAGAGAGGCCATAAAATCCTTTTATATTTTAGGAGCGGGTGGGGTTGAAATCCGTGATTACAAAAAGACAGGAGGCAACAGGCTCGAAAAGGTGGATGTGCTATGTGCTCCCTGAGGCCACCTGGTCCCTGCCTGGTAGAGGATGCTTCAGAGGGGGCCTGGCTGTCCCCTCCTTGTCAAGGAGAAGGGGAAGGACACTTTATGAAATTGCTGTTGTCTAAACTGGTCGAAACACCTGCCAGTCACGGCAGGTTTATTGGCCACGCTCCCCGCAAGGGGGGCTGCATCTGAGTGCCTCCACCTTAATTAGTGTCACTGCAGTCAGATGCAATTTATGCTTAAATATACATGGGTAATAAGGAGACAGAGCAAGTGATTCCTTTCAAACAACAGCAAAAAAGGTGGAGGCTTCAAAACTTTGGAAAATCAAGAGGAATTCTTAGCTGGAGAATTAATCTACCTGCTATTAACAGAGTCTTTGCCAGGCTGGCGTTGTCTTAGTAAAAACAAGCAAGCAAAGCATGAAGTGACTGTACAGGATCATGTTTAGAGAGCATGAAAAAGCACAGGGAAGTGCACCCAGCATGCTAAATGTGAACATACAAGGGCATCTGTGCCAGGCAAGTTAGGCAGCCCATGACACTCGGTGTGAAAACTGCACACACGTGCTGATGTTGATTTTCACAAGGTTTCTTGTGGCTTTGCAGGAAGCCATCACCCCGATCTCAGGGAAAAAAAAAATGTCCTGTATGGACCAGCCAAAAAAAAAAGATCATATCACAGCCATGTTGCAGGCAGAGGGAATTCCAGGTGGCAATGCCTGGCCTGGAGGGGGTATGTTTGGAAATCGTTCTGATACAGGTGTGATGCCGCTAGAAAACCAAGTGTTTCAGATTTCTTACCGACAGCAAAACAGGCATTTTCTAAAGCAGGCATACCAAGGACATGTGGGCAAACACTGGAAATGAAAACAAGTGGCTCCTGCCCCTAAGACTTGCCACAAATCCTGCCTGAGCAGAGCCCTGCCTCCCAGAGGAAAATCGTATGCTCGGTAACGTACACTTCCCTTATCATTTACAAAATCTGAGCCATATTGTTGTAAAAATATGTCTGAAAGTATGAAAACTGTTCCAGGGCTTCTGGCAGAGCCTGCAGATACATGGGCCAAAAATGTGCTTGCCAGCAGCAGAAATCCACCCTGCTTGTCCCTGGCATCACCATCTGGAGAATGCACTGCTGCCTCAATGCCACTGGTGCTGATGTTCAGCAGCCAAGGAAATAGAAATTACCACATCGTGAGCTGGCCAGCTTATCTTCTTCATGCCTGCTTTTGTCAGGTGCAGCTAGAGCATGGTATCAGGCTTTTATTTTCTCTTAGGTCTCTGCAAGATCCCTTACTTGATCATGACAGATTTCCATCAAACTTATATTTGACATAATTAAGAGAACTGGTTGGGCATCAGTCTCCTTTCCATTGGTAATGCTGCACCAGAGAAAACAGTGTTTGATGAACAGCTTTGGGTTTTACTGTGTCACCTACATCAGGCTGAAAGGTCTGTGACTGTCCACAGCCACAGAAAGGAGAGAACAGAACAATATACACCTTACAGGTCATTTGAAGTCAGTGAAAACCTAAAAAAACCTCCCAGGCACACCTCACCAAAGCTCAAAGCACAGCCTTCTGTGAACATACTACTTGTTTGTAGTCATTAATGCAGGTAATATTCCTGTGCTTAAGAAAAGCACCGCTTTTGGTTTAGCTGCCTTGGTTTTCCTCACTCATCCTTCCCTAGGAAAGTAAGGTTGGGCTTGAACTCAAAACTAATTGCCCCTGTAGATTCGGTTCTTCATTGCCCCACTCCTCCTGAAAGGGGGCAGAAATCCCCCAAAATCCCCCAATACAGATCCCACCCACCATGCTCTGCAGATTTTATTATTATTTTTATTTTTTATATATATATATAATTTTTTATTTTTTTTTTTACTGGGGAACTACAAGAATTCCTACAATTAATGGTTCTCTGTGACCCTAGTCTCTAGATAAAAGGAGGCAAAATCTCTTCCACTGGGCTTGGAGACAGTGGCACCACCCCCCCAGAAAAATACAGGGCCTGGAAAACTCACCAGTCTGGGGGTGCAGAGGATGTACCCACCCTGGGGAATGGGATACTCCAGCAGGAAGCACCTCTCTAAGTCACACACATGCCAGGCTGAATCCTTCCTCTCCCTCTCCTCTCTGCACCCACTGGTACTGCATGATTAATATCACATCAAATTTGTCTTTGTAGACTATCCCACCAATCTTTCTTTGTGTAATGTTCACTTTACAGCAGGTGACAGTTTTAGTGATTCCTCCTTTATTTGCATGTCCCCTTGAAGAAGCTTCATTTCTCCTTCTAATCAAGTCATTAATTTTCAAGAAAATCGTTCCCACCCTGAGATGGCTGGATTCTAATTTGTCTCTGTCACACAAATGACAAGTATCACCTCATTGTCATGCTGTGATGTTCCTCCACATACCTGTATTTGAGCAGGAAAAGCACCAAACTAATTTTTCCACAATTGCTTTTCTTTGTGATAGTTTGATTCTATCATGATCCTTCCTCCAGGTACTTTGTAGCAGTATTATACAACTGGTTGCTTTTTATTTCCAAACACATCTTGTTCGTAATTTCTTTGTAATGGGAGAAGAAGAAATTATGGTGCCAAAATGACTTTCTTTTTTATCCTCTTTGCATCCTGTTTACCAACAGAGCTGACCACCTGGGATGCCAGTGCACACTCCCCTGCTGTCAGATTGATGCTTCTTTCCAGAACTTCTTTCCCTGGTGCTGTCAGCACATGGATTTTCACATAACAAAAGCTGAATGCATCATCGTAAAAACAGAGTTTATGCAATCTGAAATCCCACCAGGCAGCTCCTCCTTTTCCTCTTGTTCTTCCAGTTACACCCCTTCCTTTTCCTATCTCTCTTTTTCTTGGATCCCAAACTGCCCCCACTAATTCTGGGCCACCAGTCAGGAGAATCAAGAGATGCTTTTAGGAAAGGTAACCTGCAGTGTGGCTGTAAAAAGGAAGGTGGAGGACCCCACAGTCTGCAACTCACACCTCCCTTTTTTATCAAAACACCAAACCTACTGACTACATACATCTCTGATTTACTGCAGCACTCGCACATCTGTCTTGAGTGTACCAGGAATATTTGGCAGAAAACAAAGGCTGAGAGCCAGAATTGTGGCCACTGGATGATCCTTAGTCCCATGACCATGAAACTTGCTTCCAACAAAGAGCACTGTGCCATTTCCCTAGCTAGTTAATGACAAACAGGCCTTTTTCCAGAGGAAAGATCTTCCTGATTTGCAGGGTATCTGGGATTTTCTTCTGCCATTTTCCATCAGGCACTAACTTCATATTAAAATCAAAAAGCTGGCTTCTCATGGATCTTTAAGAACACTTATAGAATTCTTTCTCATCTCATGCTACTTCTCCTTGAGGAAATGTACTTGAGCCTCAGAACTATCCCTGAAATCCTATTTGGGAAAGGCTGGGGCTGCAACTCCTTCGCTACCTATTCCCAGCACACAGGATATTAGCTATTAACAAATTTCAGTCCAGTATAATCGACTAAATAAAATCTTTCTCTTAAAGACAGATGACTTTTGCTTCATTAAAGCATCAAGTTTGTACACAGCCCCCTGAGGACTGTCCTGTCATTTTTATTTCCTTTCTGTTGTGCCTACTGTACCACCTGGTGGAGAACACCACCAAAAGTGATGGCAAAACAGAAGTGGAATTATTCACAGAGGAACCAAAGACCTTGCAAGGGTTCCTTTTCTTCTACTGACAGTTCAGTAAATAATTTCAGCTGATGGGCCTGGATTGCCTGGTTATAAATTCACACAATACCCTGAGTTCACATGGTAATACTGAGCACAGCACCCCAGGGAGAGGGTTATTCACCAGGGATTCAGCAAATTCCAGGACTCAGGTAAGAGGAGTGAAATGGGACTGAAAGATGATTGATTTTGTGCAATATCATCTCCCTCCTCTCCCACTCTCACAGGCTGTTGTGTGCAAACACTGGTCACATTTTTCCAACCTTATAATTGCAAAAATCAATGAAATTCTCAACCATAGAAAGGCAAATTAGCAGAGGAGCTCCCCAACACATTTCATTGTTGCTGAAAAAAATCAGAGCAGATAAAATGAATAATTTTATTTGGGCACCATTTCAAAGCCCAACTTCAGGGAAAAAATTAATTAAATACCTATTTTAACCTCAGAATTGAACTGACAACAAAAGTTGTGGTTTGCATTTCCACTGTGAAATTCTCCAAATGCATTTCAGTGTTTGATTTGAGAGGCAATGCAAGAGATGTAAAGCACGTGTGCAGGAGGAAAGCATGTGTACTTTTTCATCATCCTGAAATAAAACCTCTGCAAGTGGCAGCTCAAAGAAAACAGCAGACAAGAACCTATTTCTAGATCTGGAGGTAATGCTGTTATTTGTAAAAGTTCAGTTGGACTCGGGAAAAAAAAGAAAATGTATGAACTTAGGGAAATCTCTTTTTCTCAGCTGGGAGAAATTGCTACAACTCTTATAAAGTCCTATATATGTAGTAAGATATATACACGAAGAAAGAAATAATGTGAAGCAATATCAAGCAACTCTACCCTGCAAAAATTCAGATTCGTTTTGTTTGGTGAATTTATCTTGTTGGTCCCCAGACAAAAAAAAAACCAAAACAACTTTTCATTCAGTTCTAATTTACTCAACCAGGCTCCTGATGTTACAGACACACAGCAAACTGGACACAAATAAATCACCTTGCCAAGAGCAGAGCTGGAGCACACAACACACCTGAAGCCTCTGCTCTGGTGTAAAAGCAAACAGGAGGAGAGATTTTCCATGTTTTGCAATTGCATTTCATTAAAAAGAAGCTGAACTGAAAACTCAGACATCTTTCTTTCTTTCTTTCCCTAGCTAGTGCTAGATCACTTGATTCTGAAGGAATCTATAACTCAGGGGAAAGCACCCCTGGCAGGCAACAATTTTTTATTATTTTCTGTGTATTCTGGGTGTAACAATATCTGTCAATTTGTCCTTCAGTCTCAGAAATGCTAGAAAAGAGAGAAAGCTCCTGCAAAGGGGAGACTCACAGATCCAAAACCACTGCCTGGAAAAGGGTTCATAGATAAGTGGGATTCTCAATATCAGACAACAAAATATGTGGGATGTGCCAAAAAGAGGAGGAAAATAAAAGCCAGTGGAGAAGCACATGATAAGGAAGAAAAATAGCAACGTGGTTTTAAAGTCAGGAAGGTATTAGGCACCACCTAGTCCGAAATAAGAGCATTTTCATCACTGCTTTTGAAGTCTTTAATTCAGAGGCCTGGCAATCAGTAAGAGCAACAGGGTTTCTCTTCTTATTTTAAACAACATCAGCTAAATTAACCTCCCTGTAAGAATTCACACCTAATTTTAAAACTTCCAAGCCTTTCTCCATGGGCTTAAGGACCAGGCAGGCACTTAATCACTGCCTTGATTTCAGATAGTGCAAAGCACTGAATTCCATGGATTGAAGCATTGCTTACCTGAAAATACATTTTGACATGAAGCATGCCAAAATACGGATTTTTAATCTTATATTTAAAGTGTCTGCTTCACAGGAGCAGATCTTAGAGCACTACACAGGTTCAAGCATTTTCCATATGTGATGGAAAATCTCAGCAAAAGAAAGAACACCTCTGAGAGAATCTGGGTGTCAACACATTCCTAAAATAAAAACAAACAAACAATCAACCCCCCAGCCTTACAACATTAAGTCTTACTCCCTTTTAGGAAAGCAACAGAATTAAATACATTCCTGGAAATATTCAATTTGCTGAAACTAGTGAAAAACCCAAAAAGATCCCTCAAAATAAATCCTCCCTAAGTAAAAGCCACAGCATCTTGTGTTCAGGTCTGTAAAATGTTTCCTGGGGATTAATGTTAGATTTGACTTTGTGTTGTGTCAGTTCCTTGCTGTATATGGTATGCACAGCATTGCTGCAAACATCAGATAAGTAGGATCCCCCCTATTTTATTTTAACTTCAGTTTGCCTGGTAAGTGGATAGAATAAGCAGTTTTTCCTCCACTGAGGATAATAATAAGAGTACAAAAGTTTTCATCTTTGCTTGTGTCTGCATTTATGGTTTTCTACTTGCTTTTGGGATGGCACAGCAGTAACACTGCCTGAGATGGAGTTGCAGGTTCTTTGTTGTGGGTCACGATTGATTTTTAACTCCACCGACTTCCAAATTCTCACGCCCTAAAGCCACGGCTTTTATGTTTTTCCCTCTCTCCCTCAGCAGAAGTCGTCTGGGGGAGAGAGAGTGAGGACTGGATTGAGATTGATCATCCTCCCAGTGGCATTTGAAGATTCCAGCTGTGCCTTATCACCAGGCGCAGTGGGGAGGATGCAGCAGCAGCAGCAGCTTTGCAGACATCAGTGGGGGCTGCCTGTGGCTCCCCACTCATCAGCAGAGCAAGCACCCTCCACCCTGCAGGCAAACAAAACCCTACAACTCAAGGAGAGACCCAGCAGCACTTGCTAACCCTCACCTGTTTAGGGGGGGATGCAAAAAGGAAAAGAACACACGGCTGTGACTGAGCTTTGCTGCCCAGACAAGGTTATCAAAATGATTTGGGGTCACTAATGATGCAAAGGTGCTGGTTTGGGCTTCTAAAGGAAGGCTGGACACCAAATACACTCAAATAATGTAATAAGCTTTTAATATTCAATATTTTCTGTGTTTCCAACTGAGTATTCAATTCTTCATAGAGTTAGGAATGGGCAATGCCTGAAGCCAATCACACTGAATTTTCTGGTCAATTGGGTCATACACCTTGACCCCAAGTCAGATGAGCTTCCCTCACCAGATACTGCTGAGAGTCTGAGGGGAGATGGACTGAGAACAAGCAGAATGCAAAGTGCATAAAAACTTCCTACTATCAGTTTGCTTCAGGTTATTTCCTCATAAATCACAGCTCGCACTGCCTGTCCTGTAACTTCATTAAGCAAAGGGCTCTATCTAGCTGGCAGGTGTCCACTGTGAACTGCCAGACCCAGGGTTCCAAGGCTAGTTTTGAATAAACTGCACCTCTCCCATCTCTCCTGTAATTTAAAACAAAATGCTCCCACGCCATTTATAGTCAAGGCTACAGTTTACAGTCAGCAACAATAATTTCGCAGCCTCCAAGTCAGAGACAAGAGAAAATAGTGCCTCACTCATCTCTGCATCAAGGACAGGAGTCAGTTTGTTTTGGAACAGCAAGTATTTTCATTTTGGGAACATAACAAAGGTGAGCACCCTTGAACAAACCCTTTCCATTTTGAAATTTAGATTCAGACAAAAAACAAAGCACAAGATTGCTGCATCTTCTGAATGCTCCTGAAGTTCACACATGCTTCATCAGAGCAGGAATATCTCAGCCTGTGGCTCCCTGAGCTGGTGAAACAGAGCAGAAGGAGGCACTCAGCACTAAAGCTAAAGAGGCTGTTTGGGTGGACACACAAGTGCAAGCAAAGCAGTGAGACAAGCAAACCAGGGATTTCTGCAGCAAAATACTCTCATTAAAACTTTTCATCTCTTTTTCTACTCTTAGAAAACTTTTCATCACAGAATCAAATCAGCAGGTCTAGAGGAAGCCCTGGGTCGCCACAGCCCAGCCACACCATCTTACCCAATATAATTCCAAATTCTCTGTGTACTGTCACATACTGCTAAAGACTAAGACAATATTGGATAGATATGGGTGTGTTATATGGCCACACAACTGAGGCTACCAAGTCCCTGGCCAAAATAAACATTTATGCCCATGTGTCTCTGCTGGAATCCTGCCACTTTCCTTTTCTGCCTCCTTTGTCCCTATTTACTTGTTGCTGTCCAAATACTATCTGTGAGATCCTGAGGATTTGTACTTTATCTACGTTATTTGCACAGCACCTGTGACACCTTCAATCAGATTTTAATGTACCTCAGTCAGAGGAACTGTAACCAAACTGATTCTCTTCTTTCTGTAAATGTGAAGGAGAACACAGTGCCTGT
Organism: Rhabdornis inornatus; assembly: GCA_013397075.1. Taxonomy (NCBI): domain Eukaryota; kingdom Metazoa; phylum Chordata; class Aves; order Passeriformes; family Rhabdornithidae; genus Rhabdornis; species Rhabdornis inornatus. The sequence goes on from VWZS01007222.1 coordinate 1,096,410, forward strand.
TCTTCCCCTCCCCACACCCTCATGGCTTTTACACAGATAACTTCTTACCAGTGGGAAAATAACTTTCTCCTGCCTCTCCCATCCCTGGACTTTGTACAGGTGACTCATTACTGCAGGTCATACCCAGCAGCTAAGGACAAAAGGTGTCACATGCTTTCCACTGATGGTGCATGACAGCATCCCTCACTTCTCTGCAGCCACCCCAGCTGAACACTGAGCATGACAATCTCTTCTGCAGGGTCAAGACCAGCTCCCTGCTGAAGGTGGGTAACAGCAGCATACCAGCAGCAGGCTGGACACCCAGCCCTACGTGCCCAAGTGCCCTCTGATGGCTCTAGGGTCCATCAAGATATGCAGTCACAGTTTCGTGGTCCAAAATAATGCAGAACAACTTCCTTTTCTTTCCTTTCTGTTTTCAAATAGTTTTCCTTTCTATTTCCAAATAGTTTAGTATTTAATAGCTTCAGACCCACAATAATTAAATTAAATGCTTATATGCCCATTCAGTGACAGCCCTACCCAGGGTCACCACCGGAGTTCAGACAAGGCAAGTTCAGCTCATCCGTTTCTTCCCCTTCTATCCACGGAAAACCAGGAAGATGAACCCCAGGTAAATAACATTTGGGTTAAAGGAGGGATCACCAAGATGTCCCAGCACAGCTGCATGTGCCTCCCAGTGCAGCCTGTACAACACTGTCACAGGTAATACCTGGAATTCATTCACACTAGGCCAGGACTTTTCCAGGCTGGAACCTTCCTGGGGAGTAAGAAGAGAATCTCGCCATTGACATTTACTGCTGTTTACTCAAACCACCTCCATCCATCATTCACTGAAACAATGGAAAATTACTCAAATCACCTCTGCTTGAGCTGGAAGAAGACAAACTGACAACGAAAGCAAGTGACAGGCCACATCTAAGCAAATAACCTGGAACCAAAGGATGCCAGGGCATTGCTGGGGGAGCCTCTGGCAACTCCCTGGGGCAGTCAGCCCCCAGCCTCTGGTGCATCCATAAATGTAGAGGATGGAGGACACAGGCAGGAGTGGCTGTGCCTTCCATGTGCAGGGCAGCAGGAACATTGTCTGAAGCCTTTCCCAGATAGTCAGGCAGATAAAACAACTCCAAAGCATGCAGCCTGAGCAGTGAAGGTTAAATATGGGCTCCCACTGCCATCATTTATCCCCTGAAACAGCTGGGAAACTTCTGAAGTAGTTAATATATCACGGGGAGGGAGGAAGTGAGACGGACTGTATAAACACAGCTCTGGGCTTGCTACTGCTCCCATCCCCACCTCTGCTGTTTGCCAGCCTCCTGTGCAGGACAGGACACTGCAGGAATTAGAGTGAAACACACCCTAAAAGTGACCCACAAGAGGTTTTTCAGGAAAGCCCAGTTTATGTGGTGATTTTGGGAGGCCTGACACGCTCGAGCCCCCATGCTGTCCCCCCCCTGCAAGCTGCCTCTGTCACAGCAGCTCTCACAGATGCAGAAAGGGATGCAGTCGTGCATTAAACAGGAGGGAAAACACCATCCTATTCCATGTTGCAAAAGGCAAGACAGATAAAATCAAATGGTAAGGAATACATTTAATTTCACAGTGGACACAGGTAAAAAATTACCAAGAACTGATATCCTAGGGGCCAGAATATGTCACGGAGAAGTACACTGAAGCTAGAAATACATTAGATAAGTTTTATGGGCACAAGAATCTAAGCCAGCTGAAATACCCTTTTTTGGTGTTAGCATCACAATGCCTACAATGAAAGGGGGGCAAAGCTTCAGAGCAGCTCTCAGTTCAGCTTTGCATGAGAGGAGAGATAACAACCCTGCACGCCAGAGCTGTGGACTCAGACACTGATGTAAAGCAAGTTTCATGTCCTTTGTGTAGGAAGCCTGGTAAAATTATTGAAATCTAATTTGTTTCAATACCATAATCCACAGGAGGTATCCAGTATGAACAAAAATGCCCGCCCCAATCTCGCTTTAGTGGGTTTTTTTGTAAAACTTTCTGTTGACCAGTTTGGGAACAAGTGAGTCCATAGGTTCACTTGACCAAAGCATTTTACAGAGACAGAATACACATCAGTAATGTATTTAAGGGAAGCAAAAGCAAATCAAATGATTTCTGGAGATGCCACAGCTCTCTGTCTGTCCAGCCCCTTGCCCTGGGCAGCTCCCAGGCAGCACAAACCACAGAGCCTTAAGCAAGCAGGTCTGTATCCATGCCAGCTCTCTTGAGGGCAAATTGGCAATTTGACTTGCCCAGAAGAAATGCCTGAAGCAATTCAAGCTAAAAAAAAAAAAACCCATGCCATGGCAAGGTTCAAAGTACTTGAAATGAGCAGAATCCTGCCTCCAACCTTAACAACCACCGTTGCTGTTATCTTCAGGAATAAAATGTAATGCAAATGGTAACACAAGGCATCACAACGAGGGTGCATCAGACAGATGCCTTTGAAATGAAGAAATGGCAATAATTACAGTGCATAAGCAAAAAAATTGGTTTTACTCTTCAGAAATCTTCTTCCCTTTTATATGGGGGAATGTAGCATCTGCTCCTAATATAATGCACCAATAATTGAAGCATATAGTGTATACTCACGGGAACCATAAGGGAACCATTTATTCTTGGCCAACTGCGAGGATAAACAGATTTCACCAAAAGCAGTGCATATGGAATCCTCTCTTCATGGAGAGCCCATATATTTCTGCAGGGAGACTGAAATGCAAGAGAGTCTCAGTTGTGAATGCTAATGGAACTAGCAGAAAACGAGGCAGTGCCATCAAGTTTGACCTTGAATCCTTCCCTCTGTGTTGAGGAGGGCCATCCAGGTTAGCCAAGTACCTCTGCAGGGAATGGTTTTTAGGGGCAGTTCAAGCCCACTGAAACAAAAAATGAAGCTGCAAAGTCCAAAACTACCACAGACACTTGCTTGACACATTAGCAGAGGGATCTAGATGAAAGGTAAACAAGCAAAGAGTGAATACAACTTCCATTCCCTGCCACACCACCTCATGTACATATATACATATATATAAATAACACATCCACAGACTGCCTGACCCTTACTGCAGATGACCCAGGGAGAAAAAAAAGCAACAAATAAATCACAAATAGGTAATAAATATCCACACACAGAAATAACTGCAAGTTCCTAAAGCCTGGCAGGTGGTCAGGACCACAGCTGACCAGTTAGCACTCATCCTCATGAATTTATCTTGCTCACAGATGTTTCATTTTGGACTTGACAGCCAGCCAGAAGCAGGCATATTTTGGGGGGTTCCCTCACAGCTGCTGTGTGGAGAGACTGGAACAGAGAGCTCTCTGTGTCAACCTGCATTCATTACAATAATCCTCCTTCCTAATGGCTTTAGTGTTGCAGCCAGGTAGCTCCCTTTGCACTCCTGCAAGGTGATTATAAACAAATCAGCCTGCCAAGGTGCACAGATCTCTTGGAAAAGAACCCTAACACAGGAGTGTTTGCTCCTTCTCCTCGCTCTGCTCAGTTAAACTCAGCTGCCTTCATCGTTTAGGGAGAGCTGAAGATGATGACAGGAACTCCATCAGGTTCAGCCTTTGATTAACTCCAGCACTTAACAATTAGCTTTTGGTGCACTTTGTAAGCAGAGAGGGAAATGACAACTTTTCCTAGGAAGATGCTAGATGAAAAAGCCCTAAAAAACAACATTTCCATTGACTCCATAAAAGAGCTGTTTGACTTTGCACAATCTTGAACTCCACTGAGTGCAGTGAATTGAAATCTGTGGTAGAAGCTTTCCAAGCACACAAAGGAGAATATCCATTTCTCTTCCTGGGCTGTAAGCAAAAGATATATATCAGCCTGAAGAAGAAGAAACTGCATCTGTTTATGAATGTGAACAGATTACAAGCAAGGGTTTTTTTTAAAAAATCCTAACCTAGTAACTCAGCTTCTGTCACCAACTAGCTGAAGGAGAAGTAAATCCTGTCTCCTAAAAATGTTCCTTGGCTACAATAGAAAAAGCTCAAAATTATTTTACTGACTTGTGGTGACTCTTAAGCAACCTTAAAATGTTTACCAAGGACTGTGCCTGGAGTGAGAAGCAGTCTTTTCTAACCCACATGTTGCTCAGGCTATGTACAGCCAGACTCAATGCCCCTCTACCTTTACAGGTTTCTGACACAGATATGCTGCACATCTGAGACAAACAAACAGCCCTATGGAACCATCTTTGTTCCCAGCATCTTCCCGTGATGAAGAACCCACAATCTCTCCATTTTTTTATTTATTGCAATGCTTTGTCATCCTCAGTGTTACAAAGATACCCTCTAATTCCTGCCTTCTGTCCTCCCTGCTGGCATTTAAGACCATGACTCATTCCATGTCCTTCTCTGCAGCACTTTTTTATACACAGACACCAGTGATGATCTTCTACATCCATTTTTTCATCTTTCTTCTCTTTTTTTTCTTTCTGTCCAAAACTGGGGGCAATGCCAGGGAGCAGCTTCACATACCTTCTAATATTACTAATAGGTATCATATATCTATTACTAATATATAGTAATTTTCTAACACCAGATATGATGCTAATTACCTTCACAGGGACTCATGCCTGGCTTTCAGTTTTCAATCCTCATAATCCCTGTATTAATGATGGCTGTTACAGGGAAATTCTTCGCTTCTGCATCCATTCCAACACAACGTGCTGAATGTTTTACAGCAAGGTCCTGCCACACACAGGATTAGACTCCAGCTCTGAAATTTGCTCTGTGTAATAGCTTTTGCTTCAGGTTACATTTGCAGCAGCAGTAGCTGAATGAACCACTTCCATTAGTGCAGTGAAGAACAGGAGATAAGGAGTTTAACAGGTGAAACCCCCTGTGAGAGCTCCAAAAACGAATTTGAGCTGCCTGGTTTAGAGATGGGGCATTTGTTTAGTCCAGCCTCACTGGAAAGTCAACAGTTCCCTGCTGCCCACTGGCTCCCAGGGCTGGAGAGAAAAGAGAAGGAAGAGGTGCTCTGCACCAGCCCTCCAGCCCCCACCAGCAGCCCTGCCTGATTTACTGATCTGTTACCAATTTATTTCAGGAGCTTCTCCAGGACAAAATTGAAACCTGCGTCTCCATGAAAGGCTGTAAAGAAACCCACACACATTCAAAATCATTACAGGGTGGTATTTTACTCTGTTAGCCCATTAAACAGATGAAATATCAGGCTCCTGGAATCACAGCAGTGCTGTCATATCTAAGACACAGCCCTTAAAAGACCACATATCTTTTATTCTCAGGATTCTCAGAAACTGTATTTTTTATTTTTTATATTCCAAAAGCCATCATCTGCAGAAAAGATCCTATCTTATTGCTTGGCAATGGCAAATCTATTTTCAATAATGAATGGGTGTTCAGAAGCTACTAGTATCACTCACTACTACTTGCAAATGTTGGCATTACAACTGTAATTTCTTCTGAGTGGAAGGATGAATTACATTTAGATTAATAACTGCCAGCCCAAAAAAACTTTGAGATGTATTTACCAGGCATTAGCTCCAAACTGGATATGCAGCTTGGATGTTTTCTCCAGTCCCTGGAGTTGTGCATCAAGGTCTGTCTATGCTGAGGAAGCGCTACACACTAAAGTAGAAATAATTTAATGCAGCCTAATTGTTTCATGAAAGCATCTTTAAAATGATACATAGCTTGTTTCCCAGAAGTTCTGGGGAAATAGCTGAAGATAAATGGCACTGCTGTTGTCAGCACAGAGCAGGCAGGCACTGTGCTTGCAGTGCCAGCCCCTGAGCCCACTCTGCTGCCTTCCTGCACCCCTCGGCACAGGGGGAGCTCTGGGATGCTCAGGGGGACCCATGGAACACGCAGAATTTATGCAAATCAAGAGCAATCAAGAGAAATAAAGCCTAAATCTCCCCTGGCACCCCACAATATGCACTGAGACTGGATATCTCTGCACTGCTTGGAAATTGGAAATATTTCCCACTGAAAGCAGCACTGGTTATATCCACAGCCAAGCCAAACCATAAATGCATCACTTTCTTCACCAAATTCCTGCCAGAGGTCCTAAAGATTCCAGGCTGCTGGTTTAACACACCCAACAAGGTATGTCCAGGAATGCTTAAATACCTCTAGGAAGGATTTATTTCAATAAGTTTTTGTACAAGCAACCTTTCTGCATTTCTTATCTCCTCCCTGCCTCCTGGAAACTTTTGTCTGCTTAGATGTGTTACAGCAGTTATGTTTCGTGACTGACAATTATCTCATAATGAAAAACAAGTCACAATTAATAAAGCTCAAAACTAATACCTGCTAAACTCATTTAATGATTTAATGAAGTAGGAGAGAGTCTTATGAAAAGATTTTAAAAGCAAGGGAGTCAATTTCCAATTAAAGCCCACAATCATTTGAGAGCCTGCAGGCTCCCAAGGTAGGAGATGGGGAAGAAAGGAATGGGGGGAAAACCCAGACATTTTTCTGGTGTTTTCCTTTGTATCCTTCCAGGAAGGGAAGACTGTCCTCTGCTGTTCACGTTCCTCCAGGTGCACATAACTCCAAAGACAACACAAATTCAATTTACAGCCCCACATTTGATTCCTGAATGATGATACTCCTTTAAATATTCTTGCACTCAACCAGCTCTGCTAACAAGCCTAAAACTAATTTGATGTTGTGCTATTCATTAATCACTATTAGGAAGAAAAATGCTGAATGCAGGGGACACCCTACAGAGGGGTTTTCACAGTGTCACACTTCTACCAAGTGTACACCACCCCAACAACAGCCTAAATCAAAAGAAAATCCATAATAATTTCTAAAGCAAAGGACTGGAGGAAAACACCACCATCAGGCTTTCAAACAGCAGACAAAACAAACAACAGGTGTTTAGGGAGAATGTTTGCTCCATCCAGTTTTTACACAAATTACATCAGACCCCAGTTTAGTTTATAAGGCACTTAGATTTTTTTAGGGGGAAAAAGAAAATTCACAGCAATTTCAACAGGCATTGCCAGAAGCTGCAGGCAGTGAGGAGAAGGGCAGACAGGCAGCTTGAAGTCAGTGGATGTGGAGAAGTCAGATCCAGCTCAGCACCCAGATTTGATGTATAATGGGCTCACTTCCCTTTTTCAACCCATTATACCTGCAAGCACATTTGATCTGGGATACATACCCCTTTTTCCACCTGCAGTAATAACCCTAGTATTTATCCACTTATTTCCCCTCCAAAACTGGTCACTAAGTAGTTCTACTAATTAAATAGCAACATCTCATTTCTGGAGCTGTCAGGTGACATCTCCAGCTCTAGGCAGAGTGACAATTTCCAGTCAGGCTCCAGAAAGCTCACCTAAGGCTCTACACCCACAGGACTCCCCTGGGATTTCAGAGCAGCTAAATAGCTGAATCCCTCTCAGTAACCCACGGAACTCTACTGCTGGGAAGCTTTTTTAGGTGAAAAAATCCTCTAGTTTATGCCCAGCTAACATAAATTTAAGTCCAAGAGGATCTACAGAAGAGCTGCAGGATTTTACAACGGCTGAAATAATTAATACACAAATCTGCAGAGAGTTGGATCAAATCTCACCTTTCATTCTGAACACACTCACAAACATCTCTCTGTTTGCAGTTTACCATGGAGCTCATGCTGCTGTTATGTCACTTCAGCTTCTCCCACTGTCACTCTGAGTGTAGCACCTGGACCAGGAGGACAGGGACAGGTAGGACCACATGTAACCTGTGGGGTTGTTTACACTCAATTTCTCCTCTCCCTGTGATTTTCAGCAGTGGAACTATTTTATGTCCCTCCACCAATGGCTCTCCTCCCACAGCACGTGGACAAGCTGACAACCATGGCAAACTCCACAGAGCATTTCTCAACGTGCTCTTCACTTGCCTTATGTCTGTGAGAGTTCTCTACCCATCAGAATATTGTATTTATTATCCACCTGTGTTATATATAAAATGAAAAAATAAAAAAAATTTAAAAATCATTTGACACTCCTTCATTTTGAGGCTGCTTAAAGGTCACCCTGCCCTGAGAAAATTTTGGCAAGTGAGAGAGAAATGCAAAAAACAGCACAAGGTCTTCCCCTCCTGCCCACCCACATTCACCTTTTCTCATTTAGAAAAAAAAGTAATAATAATTCTAAGACACCAAGACCAGAGAAAAAGTAGTTGAGTCACCTGCACTGCTGCAGCAATCACCAAACCAAGAATGACAGAGTTTCTTGCAGAGCTCAGGGTGACCCAATGGGGCTGAACCAAGCTGTGAACTGCTGAAGCTGCATCTTCTTCCATTGCTCACATCTGGCTCATCAATGGTTTACACTGGCTCCCATCTTGTCAAGCCACACAGGAATTTTTTTAATATATATACATACATATATATATATTTTTTTTTAATTTTTAAAAATTCTTTTAACTGGACCTATGGAAGTGTCACATACCAAAAAAAAAAAATCCTCCCATAATTTTGGCTGATGCCAATTTATGTTCAGCTCCTGAAAATGTGTATTTCCAAGGCACACATGCCAGGGCTTTCTTTCTCCATGCCCAGGGCTCTCACAAGGCTTTGCAATATAAGACAGAGCTGCCAAAAGAGCAGATTTAATCTTTCTCAGTTTCTGGGCTCCAGAAATTTCACAGTGAAAGCTTGCAACTGTGTACAGAAAATGTATGCCTGTTAACAGCAAACCTCTTCTTTTCCTTGTGTCTTATGGAGCTCCTCACAAAATGCACATAGGAGCCTAAGATGACAGATCACAATTTAAAAATTCTGTGCTGTTTACCAGTCCCTGATATACAGACTGCATATCTTACACATGTGACTTTGATGCAGAGTGTTTATTTGTATGTAAGGCCCCAAACCCCACTTTTCTCTCCAAAGCCAGATGCTCCCCAGAAGAAAAGAACTATCAGCAAATTCAAAAGCTGTTCTGCAAAATCCCTGTGAATTTTCCCAGCTCATTCAGCAGCTCAGTTTTGGGTGGGGACAACATCAGATACCTCGGACCTCTGGGGCTCCATGGGAGAAATAACCTCCCCCTGCTGCTCAGTCTGTGAAAAATAAGACCTTACATGGGTAAATCACATCCTGATTCTACACATAGCAGAAGAGAGCCACAAAAACACCATGCCAAGGGTCAGGCAGAGTGAGAAGGGACATGTGCCACACTCCCTGTTGCACCCACGAGCATCTTTGCCCATCCTGGAGGGCAAGTGTGTTCAGAAATGAGGAGCTCAAAAGGGCTTTCACCACTGAACACAACAAATCAGTGCCACAAACCTCATGAGCAAGAGATTGGCATCACCACAAACCTTTCATCTGATCCAAGCTGCTTGGGTGGGAGAACACCATGATTTTAAAACTACATTCCTGCAAAACACAGGTGTAACTTAACTTACAGCTTCACTGAATTGCTGAACCAGGATTGATTTAAGCCCTTACTCGCACTGCCTTGTTTAATCTATGTCTGTATTGGGTTGGAATTATTACAGAAGCACTTCTGTGCCACCCAAAGCCCCTGAAAAAGAAGAGCACTGCCTTGATCTCCCTGTCTTCTCTTCCACAGCCTGCCTGAGGAGCAACAGGAAATATTTTAAGAAGTTATCTCCTTCTCTTTTTAATAAAATGTTCTCTCCCTCTACCCCCAAATCAAATTTAAATACACAACAATAAAACATGCATTAGTCTTCCTGTCAAAAATTGCAATCACATCTCAGGTAGAGCACAGCAACTCAGCCCCAAGGCTGTAGTTAGCCAGGTTTCATTTGACTATTATGTTCTCCAGGAAAAACAGAAAGAAATCTATCTATGCTGACACAATCAAGATTGCAACAGCCAAAACACCACAGCTGCTCTTTGAATATTTCAGATGATGCTCTGCCATCACTGACAATACCAGGACTGCCTGTCTTTTCCAGTGTTCTGCTACAATAATCAGCCTGCCAACAGGAATATCTGCCACCCTCCCAGCTGCAGAGGAGCCTCTAAACATTTAATCTTGGCTATTATTTCCTCCCTGCAAGGCTGTAGTTTTGCATCACAGGCACTAGAAGCAGAGACTGGTCAAGGGAAATGAGGAATTTAGCCACCCCAATGTAACTCTAAGGGAGGGCAGCTCTCAGACTCAGGTGTTGAGCCCTTCAGGACAGCAAGGTGTTCTACCACATGCTTGCACAAAGAAAAGAAAACATTTCAAGAAATCATTTATTAGGCTGCCCTTCAGTTAACATAGGAAAAGTCAGGGAAAAGCAACCATTCCATATTTTAACACAGCTCTATGAAAACTGGGTCTTCGAGATGAGATGTCTTTACACCAAGCATTTTCAAAAGCCCAGATCTTTGGGACATCACTGGTATTTATAGAAGTCCTGCCTCACATACAGTATTTTCCCAAATGGCATGCAAAACTTAGCTGTGCAGCTTTCTGAGGTGTAGGAAAGTCTGACTTTTTGTCTTGAAATACCATGCTGTAGTATTTAAAAACGTGCTGACAGCATGGACAAAGCACACATGACAAAAAAAATAGATACATATATTTAAAGAAACAGTTGTGCAAGATGTCTTTTTCAGATGCAGACCCTGGCAGCTCCAAATGAATTATTCTAAATTGTCAAAAGACCATTTCCCTCAGCTATTCTCTGTTGCACAAATGCCAGTGAGCTCTCTGAACACATAGCAGGAGAATCCGATATTTAAGCACAGAAGCCCTCTAATATATTATTATAAAGATTCAGTAAGGGGGTTAATTAGGGATTAAGCAGTCATGCTTACTTGTGTATCTTCAGCCTAGTGATTCTTGAAATGCAGTAATATAGGGAGATCTTAAAAACAGGAGGAGTGGGATTCCTCCCATGGATTTTTAGGCATGCAAACATGCAGCATCTGGCCACCAGTCAGTGTTGCCAGCAGTCTGGGACAGAGCCTGCTATTAAAAGGGGGCAGTTCTACTGCAAATGACTGCTCTTATTGGGATTAAATCACACTTAGAGGCACCCATTTATAAAAGAGAGATCCTGGCATCATGTCATGGTACTCAAGCAAATTTATATTTCAGCATCTTTTAAACGTAATTGAAGTTAACCTCTCTAGTTTTGGTACATAGGCTTACTTAGATTTTGGTTCTTTTGCTTTAAAGATTTTATCAGAGTTTTACAGCTATTTGTAATTGAAAACCATTAATGAGTATCCTGCAAACAGGGGTTTCCAAGCTGGACTCCCAGCAAACAAGGCTAGTTTCCCCAGCAGCTGATTTAACGCCCTGGTTTGACATTCATTGCCAGACTGGGAGGAATCCTGCCTTCAGAGGACTGGCCAGCAACTGCTTCAGTAAATAAACTCTCTCAGACATGTGCTCAGCCCACAGAAATTTACTTTTTTAGTCCTGGGATGCCACAGTTTCTTTCTTGGTCAAGACAAAGATGGCTTTCATCACCCTGATGTTTTAATTTGGGACTCTATTGGCAAGCTAAAATACCAGTTAAAATAAGTAGCAGATTCACTACTGGCAAGCTGAGATAGAAACAGAACAAGCCAAACAGTCAAAAATTCCTCCTTGCCTGGAAGTAACATGACACATAGGAAAAAAATCTTCAGTTCTGGTGGGTTATGGTCAAGAAAAGACAAGAGCCCAGAACCCCCCAGGTGATTCTTTAGACACCTACAGCTGCTCACATTCATTCTCACAAGTGAAATTCATGCAGCAAAGTAAGTGCTGCTGCTGCTGCCCTGGCCTCCCTGCACTTTTTCCTGAAAACCAGCCCTGTGGGCTGGGAAGGAATGTAACACAATCTGGAGTTAACTCAGTCCTCCAGTTTAGGTGGAGGCCTTGTTTCAGCCATAAATCATTCATTAATAAATAGCAGAAAGCAAGGCTACAGACCTTAATCCCTGAAAAGCCTGGTGAGTGATCCTGGGAGAGCTCTCCCCACACTGTGAATAAAGAGTGTGCAAAACTATTATTGGAGTTACAGCACAGCTCCACAGGGCAGCTCCTGCCACACATGAATGGTCACACCCCAAAACAGCTCCAAATTTCACCCAGGGAGGATGTGCCAGCCAAGGAACCCCTGACTCCAGTCATTGTGGAGGTGAAGTTTGCAAGGAGAGAAGGGGAAATGAAAAAATGCCTTTCCTAGCAGGATGTAAAAAGTTTAACCTTGACAAGTAAATAAGAAATGCAACTGCCAGAGATTGTTTCAGAAACCTCAAAGCAAATTATCTGAGAAATGTTTCACTGAGCCCCATACAAGTACTCCATGTGTTTTAAACAGCCAAAGGGTCACTGCCCCTTTTTTTTTTTTTCCCTGGCATTTTTCCTGACCTGGGGCTAAGGCTACTGGTGTCATTTCAGCTGGGGTTTCTCTCTTTTCATGACTCGTCCTGTGCTCATGGGTGGATTTCTTCAAACTGGCTTGTGACTAAGCTGAGAAACTCCTCTGATCTGAGAGAGGGAGAGAGATGAAAACAAACCATGAGTGGAGAGAGAGCTGCAAGGCAGTGCTGGAAGAGGCATCCTCCGGCTGGCATCCCCTCCCTCTCTCCCTGCTCCTCCTCCCAAAGTCTCACTTACAGCTGGTCCCAGGAGGGCCACACCTGATGCAGGCATGGCTGCAGAGAGGCTCCATTTATATTCCCAGCTGGTTCACCTGTTTTCTGCAAATTTTGCAGTTACACTGCAGACAGATCAATGCTGTGATTTGCTTCCAGCAGGGTGGTGGGAACTCCCTCCTGGCACTTCCTATTTTTAAACAACTGAAGTTGTTTTGTATTTCCTAAACCATATTGATCCACGAGGCTAATGATAGTTTTTCTCAAAGCTCTATTTTGTTCTCTCTGTCACAGAGGGAGCCCTGGAAATTAAAATTAGAGATACAGGAAACGATTGAAATCTATTTTACTGCACAAGTCTGCTCCTGCTATGTGCAAAGCAGAACAATAACCACAAATTCAGTTGCTCCCACATGGAATCACGGATGGATGACTATACAAGCAATGAAGAGGGCTTATATGGGGTGCAACAGCCACCATACATCTTTAATTTACACCACATTGTCCATTAAACGAAAGAATAATAAAAATAACATGGGCGTAATACTACAGTTTGAATAGACTGAAATATATGCATGGCTCCTCCCCCAAAGTAATTTAATTTTCAGCGTGCCAGTGGAATGAGACAATTAGTTTAATTTTTAAAATAATTTCCTATCCTCAGTGGGGAAAAGTCACAGTCAAAGTATCTTGTTAATATAAAGGGCATTTATGGAAATAAACATATCAGAAAGAGACCTCATCTCTGACAGGCAGACCTAGAAAATAAAAAAGAAAATCCCACCCAACCTGTGTTAGGAAGTGGCCAAGTCTGACAGAAAGCAGAAGGAGTGAGCAGGTTTGGGTCACCAAGAGGCTTTTTGTCATTCCCTCCCAGTACACATACAGTGCTCCTGCCTGCCCAGGGCTTGGTTCCCTGCTGGAAAGGATGACACCAGGTGCCCACTCCTTGTCACCTATACCTGTCAGAAGCAACTGTAATGCTACAATAAAAAATTCGCTTTTGGAGAAATAAAAATGAAGAATCATCCCCTCCCCCTTTAAAAAAAAAAAAAAAACAAACCCAACAAAAACCAAACCAACAAAAAACAAACAACAAACCAACCAAAACCATAACCACACCATGTTTTAATTATCTGGACCTAAACCTCTGTTTCTCCTCTAGAAAAAAAATTTAATTCACATTTCCATAAAATGGTACTGCTGGGAATTAACAAGCTAATAAAAAGGACTTTAAGGGTGCATTAAACTTGGGTTGGGGAACTCTCTAGTACTTGCAGCATAAATGCTAATAAAATTATAAATCTGTTATTAACTTTTTACATCCCTGCCAAGTGATAAAGATTTTTTTTAAAAAGGCATTAAAAAGGCTAGAGATGTATATTTTACAATGAAAAACCAAGCAGTCCAGACAATACAAAAGTTACTTACACCATATGAATTCTCTGTGCAGCCCTGAAAAAACACACACACCTGTCTCCCAGGGCAACCCAGGACTCATACCTGATATATTGTGACAGGGAGAAAAAAAAAAAAATCCATTTCTCCTTTAAAATCTGAACAAAGCAGGATTCCACCACTGTTTGCCCCAGAGGCTGGACTTCCCAGGCTTTGATTACCTGACAATAAGATGTTTATGTCAAGCCCTGGCTGATGGCTCCTCACATTCACCCAGTGCAACTTCCTTGCTGTACTTTTCACTCCAACCTGTTTGGTGCACTCATTGTTTCAGCCAGGAACAGCCCCCAGCTAATTGCTACACGTGGAAGGGAAATTAAAAGGATGGTCCTTGGAGACTGCTATGTCTGCTTCCAAATGAATATAATTAGCAGAGAAGGGGAAAAGACTGTAATTGCTTCAGATTTAGTGGTGTAAGGAGGGATTTAGGGATTAATATTTCGGTGAACAACTGAGTCTGCCAGCTCAGTATTTGGGAATGCAGAGCAATGACAGGCAAAGGAACTTAACACACAATCCACAACCTTGCAGGATAGAAACAAAGGCAGATGGGTCAGAGGTAGGGGCAGAGAAGCTCAGTGGCCAGAGGACCCCCAGGCATTTCCAGGGAGCTGACAGAAACCAAACACATCACTGGGAGATGGCAGAAGCAGGTCTGCCTTTTCCAGTAGTGAGAGAAGAGAAGAGAAGAGAAGAGAAGAGAAGAGAAGAGAAGAGAAGAGAAGAGAAGAGAAGAGAAGAGAAGAGAAGAGAAGAGAAGAGAAGAGAAGAGAAGAGAAGAGAAGAGAAGAGAAGAGAAGAGAAGAGAAGAGAAGAGAAGAGAAGAGAAGAGAAGAGAAGAGAAGAGAAGAGAAGAGGTGTTCTTTCCAGAGCTGAAAGGTGCTCATGGTTGGTAGTTGAGGTGGCACAGAGATGGGCACATTCCAAGCTCAGTGCACAGGCACATCCAAAAGTTCTGCTGCAGGACAGAAGCAGAGCTGTGGTTTCAGATGTCCCCACAAGCTCTTTTACAGACAGGGAATTTTTGGAGCTGCCTGGGTTTGCAGTGCTGGGCTCGTGGCTCATTCCCTTGTGCAGAGTGCCACAGCTGAGGGGCTGGAGAGCTCAGCCTCCAGCAGGAGCTCCCCCACTGTCTGACACACTCATCCCACTGCAAGCACTGGCTTTTACTTTCTCATGTATCATGCTGCTGGGAAATAACATTTGGAACATTCTCAGATGAGATAAATGCCTGTTCAGGCACCAGAATAGAGAGTTCTGTTCTCAAAAATCCTTATTAACAGAGTGCTGAGAGCCATGCAATTTTCAAAATCCAGCTCTTGCTTAAGTGAATTAATGGATGCTGAGTAACTGCTCAGTCTGAACTCACGACTGTGTGCTGAGGTTTTCAGCTTCTGCCCATTACTAAACACGGGGGTACCTTTAACAGACAGACTCTAGTAGCAGGATAAAGTAGACAAGCAGTTGGAAAAGGAAAGCACAACCCCAAGGAGCTATGTTCATTTTCTCTGTACTGTCTACCTTGAAATGTTATCCTCTTCCACGAGATGTGCTTCGTTCGTAGCCCTCGATCATCACAGCTTACTTTACAGTCTCCATTAAAAACAGCACTTGCATTTCTTCAACACAAAAACCAGTTAAATGAGATTATTTTACCCTGCATTTCCCTTGAACTAAAACCCACCCACAGCAGACTTGTTACTCCCCGGGTTTCTGCCTCTGTAAAGCTGTATGTCTGTCACGCAATCTAACTTCAGAACCAAGGGTGCCCCAAGCTATCTGATTTTCTACCTGCTTCACAAAACCCATTTTTTGTCCAGTCCCTCACAGACACAACAGGTGTCATTTCAGAATCCACACAGGGTGTGTTGCCAAGGAAACATGAAACCAAGTGAAACAGGCAATAAACATCCACATGGTTACAAGTCCCCTGGTCCTTCCTTCACCTTTCCCTCCTTTTCCAAGACAGGGAAAACATGCTGCCAGTGGGATCCAGCCAAAGCATGCATACCTAGAGGTGCTCCTCTTCCTCCCCAGCTCTTCCAGAAGGTCTCCAAACTTGCTTTGAGATGAGTTTATGCCAAAAAAGCACAGGCAGCACCCATGGAGGACTGAGTGAAATGCACAATGCAGTGCCAAGCTTTCCTGGAGGCAGCACGTTCACCAAAATCTGCAAANAGAAGAGAAGAGAAGAGAAGAGAAGAGAAGAGAAGAGAAGAGAAGAGAAGAGAAGAGAAGAGAAGAGAAGAGAAGAGAAGAGAAGAGGTGTTCTTTCCAGAGCTGAAAGGTGCTCATGGTTGGTAGTTGAGGTGGCACAGAGATGGGCACATTCCAAGCTCAGTGCACAGGCACATCCAAAAGTTCTGCTGCAGGACAGAAGCAGAGCTGTGGTTTCAGATGTCCCCACAAGCTCTTTTACAGACAGGGAATTTTTGGAGCTGCCTGGGTTTGCAGTGCTGGGCTCGTGGCTCATTCCCTTGTGCAGAGTGCCACAGCTGAGGGGCTGGAGAGCTCAGCCTCCAGCAGGAGCTCCCCCACTGTCTGACACACTCATCCCACTGCAAGCACTGGCTTTTACTTTCTCATGTATCATGCTGCTGGGAAATAACATTTGGAACATTCTCAGATGAGATAAATGCCTGTTCAGGCACCAGAATAGAGAGTTCTGTTCTCAAAAATCCTTATTAACAGAGTGCTGAGAGCCATGCAATTTTCAAAATCCAGCTCTTGCTTAAGTGAATTAATGGATGCTGAGTAACTGCTCAGTCTGAACTCACGACTGTGTGCTGAGGTTTTCAGCTTCTGCCCATTACTAAACACGGGGGTACCTTTAACAGACAGACTCTAGTAGCAGGATAAAGTAGACAAGCAGTTGGAAAAGGAAAGCACAACCCCAAGGAGCTATGTTCATTTTCTCTGTACTGTCTACCTTGAAATGTTATCCTCTTCCACGAGATGTGCTTCGTTCGTAGCCCTCGATCATCACAGCTTACTTTACAGTCTCCATTAAAAACAGCACTTGCATTTCTTCAACACAAAAACCAGTTAAATGAGATTATTTTACCCTGCATTTCCCTTGAACTAAAACCCACCCACAGCAGACTTGTTACTCCCCGGGTTTCTGCCTCTGTAAAGCTGTATGTCTGTCACGCAATCTAACTTCAGAACCAAGGGTGCCCCAAGCTATCTGATTTTCTACCTGCTTCACAAAACCCATTTTTTGTCCAGTCCCTCACAGACACAACAGGTGTCATTTCAGAATCCACACAGGGTGTGTTGCCAAGGAAACATGAAACCAAGTGAAACAGGCAATAAACATCCACATGGTTACAAGTCCCCTGGTCCTTCCTTCACCTTTCCCTCCTTTTCCAAGACAGGGAAAACATGCTGCCAGTGGGATCCAGCCAAAGCATGCATACCTAGAGGTGCTCCTCTTCCTCCCCAGCTCTTCCAGAAGGTCTCCAAACTTGCTTTGAGATGAGTTTATGCCAAAAAAGCACAGGCAGCACCCATGGAGGACTGAGTGAAATGCACAATGCAGTGCCAAGCTTTCCTGGAGGCAGCACGTTCACCAAAATCTGCAAAGAACAAGGCTCCTCCACCATGCACCTGGGGGGCTACACAGCTGAGTTTGTAGGGTCTTGGGTGTATGACAGGATAAACATTTTTCATCCTTGAATCTTCCTTCAAATTATAGGGATATAGTATCAATTTTATAGGAACATATAAGATATATGTATCTTATATATCTTATATATCTGTATCTATCTTGCATGTTACCTATATCTGTCTTGCATGTTATGTATATCTATCTTACAAGTCATATATATCTAACTTGCATATTATATATATCTTACATGTTATATATATCTATATTCTACATTATNCCAAAAATACCCCCCAAAGAAACAAAAAAAACCAAAACAAAACCGAAAAAAACCCCAAAAAAACAAAAAAACAAAAAAACAACAACAACAAAAAAACAAACAAAAAAAGAAAATAGGTGGGTGAAAGATAAATTTCACTTACACTAAGACTCCCTATGTAACTCCCATGAGAAATCCAGAGGCCACTGAGAGCAATGGGACTGTGCCCAGCAGTTGCAATGTCACCATCCTCACAGCAGTGAAGCCTGTTGTGCTTTAAGATGTTTCAAAAATCTCTCATTTTCTCCCTTTCGAACGACACCACTGAAAAGTGTTACTCAAGCTCCATTTCTCAGTTCAAAATTTTTGTACAAATACACAGCTAAAGAAAGCAACAAAAGCGACATAACTAAGCCAATAAAAGATTGCTTGATCTGTTTTTATGCTATGTGATTCTAGGTCATGTTAAATCACTGGTTTCTTATTAACAAAAACATACAAAAGCACAAAAATTACTTCTCTTCTCCTGCCTACTCCCTGCTAGCTGATTGCCCAATCTTGCATTTTTTCAACAAGCCTTGAATAAAGCAGGGTCTAGCCCAAAAGTGTTTGAATATCCAAAAATACCATTATTTGCCCTCAAGACTGAGTAAATGGCAAACCAAATAGTGTTGTTGTTTTTTGGTTTTTTTTTTAAGCCATGCATTACCTACACAGAAATGGTAGATTACAGTTTCAAAGTGCATCAAAAACATGAGTTACACAACCCTCCTGGCCCTGCAGGAAATAAGGAGTTTGGGTGGGCTCACACTTTTCAGCATCAAGCAGTTGAGCATGGAAAACTTTGTGGCTTTGTGCTGTGGTTGCAGCAGAGAGCACCAGCTCTAAATCCCTTTAAACAGTGACTGTGCCACCTCCTGTGCCACTCACTGCTGTCCCCACAAACACAAACAGGAATGGGAAAAAAAACCAAAAAACCCAAAACCTGACCTCTCTCTGGGATTAAATTAACTGAAAAAAAAACAGAACTCCACATTGGTAAATACTAATTGCTCACGGAGGGTGGCGTTAAGGGGAATATTTTTTTCTGCAACATGCACAAAGTAGATTTTCAGAGTTGTATGGTTTTAATATAATGTTTGTTTTACTCTCAAATAAGCAACTACAGGAAGCCAGAATTAAAACAAATCAAAAAGGACAACAAAGAGAACTCTTGATCCCCTCCACAAGTTCTCACTTCACTTGTTATAATGTTTAAGTACCTAATGGCTGCTGATTAACTCCCCTCTTTATCACCAGCTGATCAGCATGCAGCTCCTACTACATCAAATTACCTTAAAATGATAAAAATCAACAGAGTGTGTTGTTTTCCCCCATTAGAATGTATGAAATCATACTTGAGAACAGTACCAGAATAACCTGTGTGGAAGACACAGGAGATGGCTGCTCAGCACAGAGGTTGACAGTACTCATTTTGATTCCAGTCATGTTCTGAAAAGTCCTTGGGCCAAACTTCTCAAGAGCAAAAAAGTAGCTGGGGCAAGTTTTTTTCAGACTGACTTCCTTCTCTGTTTTGCTGAAGCAAGACAGGATCTGTTATCACACATATCATTCAGATTAAAGTATTTCCATTAAGTAAATGAGGAATAAATATATTGACGTTAGGAAACTCACCGCAAAACACACAACAACTAAATTTCCTGGTGTTTTCTCTGCAAAGCAGCTGCAGCATTGCAGACCTCATTTTGGTACCAAATAAATGACTGTAACTAATTTAGTTATTACGCTCACTCCTCTATTTTAACTAACTCACAGGAATAGAGAAGGAACACAACTCAAAGTGGATGTTTGCTGGCAGTGCCTTCTGTCAAACTGGAAAGGGAGGGTATTCATATCAACGGGATTTTGTGACAAACACATGTTCTTACATAGCTGACAAACACAGAGACATGTTTCAAATTACATTAAGGTTGTGACAAACTAAAAAAAAAGAGAAAGTAATGCTCAAGACTCCTTCAACTCCCTTGTGGGGTTCAGCAATGCAGTACGCTCTGTGAACACACTTCTGATGCGACAAAGGGACAGCTCTAAAAAAAAAAAAATCCTTCCACCAGTGATCTTCAAGGCAAAAATGGAGGGCACTAAACTGTAAATATGCACTTTTCCTAACATAACAGAGCTTTCTCTTTTTCTCTCTCTCTCAGGGAAAGAGTGGTAGCAGCCTGTGCTGTGCCTTGTTTTCACCACAGCACAAATGAGACACACGGCTGGTGTCAAACACATCCTTGGACATAAAGCCCTGAATTTCCTCATTTCTTCATTGCTTTTGTATTCCAGAACTAGCAAATGTACCAGATCTATGAACAGCACAGTATTTGAGGACTGGTTTTCTTTAGAGTTTGCAGTTCAGTATCAGATGATCTGGCTGACCTGCAGAAACCCACACCGATGCCAACCAAGCATTTTTCCAAGACTGTTGGTTGGGAATCAGAACCAGAGCACGGTTATTGCCATACCTTCCCTGCTTCTAAGCCCATCTGATGAAAAGCATATAACCATGGAGATTTTTTAATATACCTCAACAGCATATATTGTATTCCAACAAAGCCACAGAGAAGCGTTGTGGACACTGCACAGCACACACTGGCACAATCCTAAGGTCTTAGGGACAGCTACCTATGTCTTTTTTTAATAAACACTGACTATCTTAGGAGAAAATTTTAAATTAATCTAAGATGTTGTTTACAGGCAGCCATTACATTTTTATTTCCCCAGGCTTGTGGTTTAATTGACTGTCACCTACAGACCTCATTAGACAAGGCACAAAAGGCTCCATCACAGCTCCTGTGCTGCCACTTCTGCAACTCAGAGCTCAGGTGGCAGCAAAGTCCAGGATCACTAAACCCAGGCCAGTTTTAACCTGAGTTACAGCAGAGACACCATGTGAAGCAGCCTGGAGTGCCAGACAAAACTTTTCCTAGGAGCTCTGCTGCTCCCAGGCTTACAGCTTGCTCAGTCTCTGGGTAATTTCCCCAGATTTCCAAGTCCACCTCAGCCTCCACAACCACTTAGCCAAAAGGAAAGCAGAGCAACAGAAACCAGTGAGAGCACAGATGACATAGGAACTGTGAATTGTGCCAAGATGTTTGCAAGCACAGAGTCCTCATCACTCAATCATCCCAACTCTGAGCTGGTCCTTGTCTCCTGATATGCTGCCTTTGGTGTCCCAGCCAGGTTATTTTGGCAGGACTGGCTCTGGCTCAATGCCAAGGCATCACACAGCCCCAAGATCAAGGCACAATGATAAATGCTTTCCTGCCATGCAGTACCAGTTGAAAAAATACACACACACAGACAGAATTTCTGCCTTTTTCCTACACATATATGCCCACATAGATCCCATGTGAGACTTTGTGTAGATTATTAAAGACTTTGCCTTCTGTTTTGCTTTTTTAAACTCATTTTTTAGCGAAAACAACGTCCTCTATGTCAACAGACTTTGACCAAAAGCAACCAACAGCACAATTCTTGCCAATTTCTTTTTTGTTTTCAACGACATTCTTTAGACATTACCTTGCTAAATGTGACATTCAGTCCCACTTACTGAATACTACAGTTAAAGAGCTGCTGAACTCAAGGACCAGGTATTAAATGGGAAAGTTCACTTCTTCCCAAGTATAAATAACTCTCCCCACACACCTCTCCTGTGAGAGATGTTCTAACACATTATGACCCAAAGAAAAATTAAAAGTATCATCAGTTTCAACACCAGCATCATCTGCTCAACATGGAGGGAAGAAAAATTAGATCGAAAATGCAAGCAGACATGGTGTGCTAGGCACTGAAATTATTCCTGCAATGCCAGGCCTGGCAGAAAACACACTGTTGGCTCTTAGTCCTCCCAGTCTGAAAGCTTGGAAATTAATTAATAATGGACTGGGAAAGGTAGTAGGTAATTAAAGACATAACTATAAATTCTTTAAAATATCTTAATATGTTTAAAGCAGCAGCTAGGCAGTCTATGTTGCACATCTTCTTTATTGTATTCTTATTATTCTTTAGAAGTGGAGAGGAGTAAGGGTAGAAGGTGAGAGGTGGTATCAGGGCAAGCAGCTGAGGTGCTGCTAGCTGGTGTTTTAGAAGTCCACTTCTAATCATTCCATTTGTGCACTTTTCTCCAAGAACAGCAAATGGATTTGATCTGTGGGACTCTGGAGGGCACTGGGAGTCAGTGCTTAAGGGCTGCCCAAGTGCTGGGAGCTTCCCATCCAAGGTCCTGAGCCTGATGCTTCCAGGCTGGGTCTCCCCAGGGAGCCATAAACTCCTTATTTCCTCCATAATCACCAATAAACCACTGCATCAAAATGCTGGGTGAATAACTACCCACTTGCAGGCCCCCATTTGTGCTTAAGGTTGGCCAGACTTACTTCGACAAAGACCAAACATCCACTTGAAACATCACAGGTTGAAGCCTGGGAATTTCTCAGGGAAATGAAAAGCTGTGCAGTACCAGGGAAGAAAAACTTCATTAAAAGCTGCTCTATCAGACAAGCCAGAAACTGGAACTTCAGTCCCTTCTATCCCAGGTTACAAAAGCACATTTACATCCCAAATGTCTTGTGGAAAATCTGACAGCTCCGCGAAGTATTTAAACTCAAACAAAATGACAGATAAAGAGACTTCTAACTACACAAGCTTGGGGAACTTTTGAAGGGCTTATGAGAGGTTGTAAAAGAGACAGAAGAAAGCTTTATGACTTGGAGGGATGACATCTACAGCTTTTCTGATCCCTCAAAGGACAAGACAACGTGTCCTTTCGGAAGTGACCAAATCAGCAGCCTAGCTCAACCCATCAACCAGAACCACCGGGTTTTTAATCTGACAAGTGGCAATGCTTTATTTGACTGATGTTGGGTTTTACCTCCTGGTTTTGGCAGAATGCAGATTAAATAAATCTTGACTCCATCTCGAGTTCATTGCAGCTAATGACTTTGAACTTAAGGGTCTGTTAACACTAAATCGCTATCGTTATGCAATCATGCTAAATTCTACCAGGGGAAGCAGAATGTACCTCCAAAGAAAGAACTGCACCAGTTTATGCCAAGAAAATGGGACATCAGTGAATATTGTTGGACTGTTCTCTGCCACACCAGGTTTCTGGCCCAGACAAACATTAGTTTCTCATCTACTCGTTGTTATCTCCTGCCAATATAAATCCAGCCAAACTGGCTCCATCTAATTCTCACTCAATATGCCCTTGCAGAAACAAACACATAAAACTGAAATCTTTATCAAGTAGAAGCCCTGCATAATGCAGAGCAGCTCTCCTCTTTACTTGCTTGAGGTAGTTATCTCACCCTTTCTGATACTTGCCTTTTATCATCAATTTTTGAGGCTTATAGAGGAAGGACTGAAGAAGAAAGGAAAAACTGAACAGATTCTCTAAAACAGCCATAATCACTTAAATTCCCTGGAATCTGGATTTTTGTAAGAGGGCATGAAGAGGGCCTCATTGAAGACACCAGAAATGCTGCCTTTTTTTTTTTTTTCCACTGAAATGAAGGTTTCACACACAGGTCTTGGAAGCTGAAAATCTTGTGGATCAGGAGAGGAACAAAGCAAATTTTGCTCTCTCCTGAGTGCAGCTGGACAGGCAGCCTCACGTGACTTACTCAAAATAATGTTCAAAAGAAACACAGCACGAGAAACAGTATGCACAAAACTGAAAAAGTTCAGTCAATGTCTAAAATGCATCTTCAGGACATTGGTACAAATTGTACTGCAGTATTATATGTACAAAACACTAAATGAAAGTAAATGTATCAATCAGTTGCAAACCCACACAGCACAACTGTGGATGCACTGAATGAAGTGCAAAGGCTGAGCTTTAGGTGAGATTACAGAAGTCTCACTCTGCCCAGCTCAACTGTGTTTTCCTCAAGCTGAATTCCTAGATTATGAGAAATAAGAAAATACTGAAGCCCTGTCCATGCCACTGAATAACACAGGTTTTATTTTTATCATACTTCGTTAAATAGTCATGACCAAAAGGTTTCTATCATTAAAAAGAGTAACAAATGAATCCTTTGTGGATAAACAATCCAGCCACAACAAGAGGCAAACAGAAACTGCAAGTTAAATAAAATTACTTCCTCATGCTCTTTTAGATCTATTTTTCCCTTAGTGTTTTAAAAAAATGGATTAGGCTTGAGTTTTACATTCTTTGTCTTATTTAATCCTCCCAGAGCATGTAGAATTGGCAGCACACAAATAATCCTACGTGTGGCAACATCCATTTGTGTTACTCCTTCAATTATCCCAGACCACAGCAAGGATTTTGGGGACTCAGATCCCCTTTTTGAAACCACCACCCATGTAAGTAATTTGAACTGAAATGGCAACAAGCATTCCTCCTCACAAAAGACTGACTTGTGTGGAGGTAATAAATATTTGCTTCCAATTTCTTGTAGGTGGGTGAGTGAGTTTGCCTCTTCCTGCATGGACACATTCAGGATGCTTTTTGCTGTGTTCTCACTGGTGGGAGAGGCTTCAGAACCCCAAAAGTTTGGGAAAGATTGGACCCACATCCATCCTTCATCCTTGCCTGCAAGCTGCAAGTCCAATGTTCTGACAGGAGACAGAGCAGTGTTTCATCACCTGTTGTGTCATCACACATTAGTCCATTCCAACACCTCCCATAACCATGGCAGATCACCCCTCACAGGGAAGTTTTCTGCTGGGTGACTTTGCTGCCAGCTCTGTCAGTGCTGTGGCATTGTTGGTGAGGGGATATAACACGTTCTGGGACATGTACTACCACACTGCTTTCTGTTTGTGGAGCTGCAAACACAATTCGTCTGCTGGAGTAATGCTTGGAAGGCTTCCTGAAAAATCTAACAGCAATTAAGCTAATTTTACCCCTGCCAAGCAGATGCCAGAAATTAAAACTTGCAAGAATGACAGACTCATACGATAGCTAAAGACAGAAGAAAATTGCAAGATCCAAGATTATGATTCTCTTGCCTGTATAGAAGTGATTGTAATTATTGTTTGGTTCTCAACTATTCTGGGGCAGGCATCAAGGAAAGACATCTATCAAGACATTTGGATTCATTTAGGCACCCTGCTCAAAGGGGTAATAAACGCTGGGCTAAAAATACCATTGACATTTCAATATTAATAAAGATGTGCGCTCAAGTATCACTGTAGTGATCCTCCTGCAGTAGCTTTGCCATGGCTCTGCTGACAGCTGGGTTGCCTTTACCTTCCAGCTTTCCTGAAGCTGATCTGCACACTGCTGTAGCCTAAGCCTCTGGCTAGCCAAAATCACCACTCGAGCCACTTCCCAAGTAGAGAAGCATCTTAACTTTCCCATTCCCAGAGTCTGTACTTCACATTAGTAATGTGCAAGTTTATAAGAAATTAAAAACTGATTTAACAAGAAGTTAAAGTGGCTGCTAACCAGCTCAGGATTACATGAGAGAAAGCAAAGATCCCAGTCCTATTTGGTGCTGAAAACCATTTCCAAAAGCATCTATGTTTTATTAGGCTTTCCCCGAGCTTAGAGGGAGCAGTTGGAGGACACTACAGAAACTAATTTGAATACACATTCCTTGAGTGCTACATGCTATTAAAAAGACCCGCAAACAACCTCTTAAAAATTTAATTTCACCGAGTTCTCTCACAGTGCTGCCCAGCACTCAGCAAATAACAGACACAAATACTCAGCAGACCTGTCTTGCAACATTAAAAATGGGAAAATGTATTTTCACAGCTCCTCATCTTCACCAGCTCTGCAGGGTGCACAGGAGAGCAGGACAGACCTGACCCACCTGGGATGAAGCATCTCCTCTAAGGAGGAGTAAAAACAGAGTAGAAATAGAGTAGAAAAAGAGTAGAAATCTCACTCCTCCCTTCCTGGCCCCCATCACTTTGGCACGGTGATCGTTAGGAAATAATCTACGCGGAGCTCGCCACTGCCACGCTGTCACTTGTCCCCTACGTTGCTGCCCTAATGAAGAAGCCCCTGGACTTAACTCAGATGGAAGAGCTTCTAGAGCAGGGCTGACAAAAGCACATTTATTCACCGACACCTTATTTCAATCTCTGCGTTTCACAAATTCTCTGTAATCATGGACGCGGGCGGGTTTCAGCTGCCGCTCTCTCCTAGAGTTGCGAGCATATTAATACAAATAAATACGCCTGGCTTGCTGAAGGAGTTTTAAAGAGGTGGATGTCCAATTAAATTCCCAGGCTCCTTTGAAAATCCCAGCATTTTTCACTGTCAGATGCCATTAGAATAAGAAAGGTCACGGGCAAAGAGGATCTTTTGTAATTCTCTGTGAAGAGCACAGGCTGCAAGCAGACAGCATCAGGGGACACAGCAGTGAATGCTTCCCAACAGGAATTCAAAGTTGGCTTTGCCAAAAATACACTCCATTTTGGTTATAAATTAGGTGGAGAGAACAGGGAAATTTGTTGGTATGTTCTTGAAAACTTTTTCCTAGCTATTGTTCAGAACCAGACCAGCAGAGGTTGTACTTTAACTCTTGTATTAAGGAGCAGAAAGAGAGCACCATTTCACACCTGGAAACCAGGACAAGGGTGGAAACAGAGACAGGAAGACAGATGTTTTGTGTTCCAACAACTCTGAGAAATGCTTCAAGCAACCTGATCAACAAAGCCCTGTGGGCTGCTTTCATAGTGTGGATCCATCTAGAAGGTTAAATGAGAAAATTAGCTGCAGAAATATTATATACCAGTGCGCTCTCACAGTGCAGCTTCTGAGGAGGATTATCCTGGGCCAAACAAACAAAAGGAGAGAATCCCATTAGCAACTGAAAACCCAGGGCCTTGGCGTGGGTGTCATTTGCATACATTACAATTGCACAGTGTTTAAAAACTGCAAATTGGATTTCGCTTTCCCCTGGCTACCTGCCCATTTTTCTTTAAATTGATTTATTAATGTCCACTGTTGCTTTGCAGTTTTATCCTTTTAGCAATAATAGATGTAATATATCACAAAACCAAATTTTTAAGAGTACATCATTAGAGTGATGTAGCACTGGTAATAAACCCCTTCACACTTGGATGAACTTAAATCAGTTTCTCTTTATTGATTTTTGGTCATAACATAATTTTAAAGTTCAACTTAGTTAATAAAAAAAAGATTTGCGCTGCTGTTGTGTGGAAAACACCGGTGCTGTAAGTTTTCATGTCATCTGTAGCAAAGGCCCTCGTGGTTTTATATATTCCCTCAGGAGGTGGCTAGGCATTATATAGCCTGTCTTATCTTCTCTGCTGACCTGCATTTATCTGTCTGTTTTTATTGCCACACCACTCACCACACAATAGATCTTTACCCAGCCATCATCCATCCCAGCACACACAGTCACTTCATCTTCCCTGCAGCTTTTTGAGTAATGGTCATTTGCATTTTACCAAACTCTCCTTACTTCAAGGGGGTTCTGCTTTGACAACACCATTTGTGTGACCGTGCTTTTTACTGTCTTCCAGCAGAAAAGCACTAATTCACCTTTTCCACTTGTTCGTTTATTTTTTAAAGTGTATTTTAAAAGTGTATTTGCATGCTTGTTCTTTCACATTTGGGTTGGTTTTTTTTTAGTACACTTTTTAATCTCCCAGAAGCACAAAAGTTAATGACAGCTGAGCTTAGGGATTTATTGGTTGGAACTGCCTGATAAGGAAGCACATGATTGAGTTGGGTAAATAATCATAATCACAATTATGTCCTCTTCTCCTGGCCCCCAGAAAGGTAGGATAATGGTTATAGTACAGACTAAAGATGTGGCTTCACTGCCATCACATCTCCACAGGACAAGGTAGATGCTCCTGCTCCTTTGGCTACCAGCACATCTCCATAGCATGAGGACCAAAAGCAAGGGCCAAACCCAGCAAACAAGCCAAAAATACCCCAGGGTAAGGTGTCATCCTCTGAGGAACATTTTCTTACAGTCCCATCTAATTTTAGAAATAAAAGATATGACATCCTACAAATTCTCAACCTGCAAGGCTGGGTGCCAATATACCACCCGAGTATTTTATTTAATTGCTTTTCCTTTTCTCTCATTTCATCTCCACAGTGATCTCCTACAGACATAAAAAGAAGGGGACTGGTCCCGGGAGAGTTTATAAAATTGGAGAAGGCTGATAAAATACACAGTGGTTGGAAAGACAGATAGGTGAGACTGCAACCCTAGATCAGTTCTAGAAGATGCTGTGCTGCAAACTTATCTATCCAGCAGCTAACCTAATCCAACACAGCCTACAGATATCTCTGTGCATTGGCTCGTTCCAGAAACTTCAAAGAAATGCACAAAAATGAGATCACTTGGAACTGGTGGCCAATAAGGAGCCTCTATGATTAATGAAGAGAACAGTTTGCTTCTGTCCCAGACAGGGAATTAGTCACACACACACTCATTCAACAAGGAACTTAGGGCTAGTCAAATCTGTATTTAGTGGCACATCACATATAAAATTTGTGTTCCTAAAAACCAAAGACATGAATATGTGAATCACAGCATAAATCCTACATGCTGACCACCAAAAAACATTATTCTTGTAGCAACAAGGAAATTCTAACTTCAATACATTATCATTGGCTTTGACTCAAGA
The DNA here is from genome assembly GCA_013397075.1 of Rhabdornis inornatus. Taxonomy (NCBI): domain Eukaryota; kingdom Metazoa; phylum Chordata; class Aves; order Passeriformes; family Rhabdornithidae; genus Rhabdornis; species Rhabdornis inornatus. Next base: position 1,124,910 of record VWZS01007222.1, read on the forward strand.
AGAGCAGCTCATTCCCCAGCAAGCAGTTATTTCTGGTTTTCTTTTGCTAAAAGGGCTGTATGTTCTTAATAAAAGAAAAAAACATGCCCTTGCATCTACCACACTCAACAGCTGCAGGTAGGATTTGATTCACACCAGTCTATCCACTGACACACGGGGAAAGCAAAATACATAAAGCAAGATACATTTTTATGGCTAAGTTGCCTTGACTGGTCAAACAAAGACAAGAAAAAAAGAGAGAGGCTTTAAGTTTTATCATTTTCATTCCCAGTCTGTCTTATTTTTTTCCCTTTTATTTTTTTCTTTTTTTTTTTCCTTTTTTCTTTTTTTTTTTTCCTTTTATTCTTTTGTTTAATGGGTTTAATTCATTCCTCTAGCTCTGTCCTGGAAAATTAGCATCAGTAGCACAGCCCCATTCCTTCTCATTCTATTCCAAGCCAGCTGCTAATGAGGAAATCCATAACCTTTTTACAACAGATGCTGTGAAATATTCTTTCTTGAAATGTAATGGTGTATTGATTTTTAATTTCAAAATATGCAAACATGACATTTGCAATAGTGACTCTATATAAACAAAAGCTGTATTCTTTTTTTTTTTAACTTTTCGATCTGTAACACATTTTGCAAGCATTTGCCATCAATAAGGAGGCAAAAAAACCCAACCCTCACCATGAGGGGTTCCTTGCCTGTAAAAATAGTACAGTTATGGATTTCACCCTGAATAAAACCTCTCATAAAATGCCAATGTAAACAGCTGCATGTAATGAACTTGTGAAACCTCAAGGTTAATTTAATGCCATGGTAATACAGGTATTTCCAATGGGGCAGTACCTCTACCTTGACTCTACATTTCCTGTTATAATCCGATAGTATTTCTCAGGCTCCCAACCTCCCTTACTGGATGTATGTCCCTGTCTTTTCTTCCTTTGCTAGGGTAATGGTGGAAATACCAAAACAGATTTGTTATTTGTACAAATAAGATTTAAGAAATAGATGTTTTCCATCTGTAAAAATAATTTTTATTCCTGATTCAGTGAGAGACTGGGAAAGTAAAAAATGTGTAGTGCATCCACTTTCTGTCACAGGTCCTTACAACTGGGGAGGAGGGAGACCAGAGTAACCACTAATGCCACAGCAACACCTTCTCAATTAAAAAAAAATGGTTTTGGTGGCCATGTCAGCCTGTCCCAAACTAACTTCCAGCAGAAGCAGAAATGGGTGATGTTTTCCACAGCAAGGTATTGCTGGGAAACCACTGAGGAAATACAGTCCTCAATAAATTAGATGGTATCAAGATTTCTTAGGAATAAATCATGATTAGCTGTCCCTGCCTGCTTAGGAAAGGCAAGTATTTAAATTACATATACATATAAATTTTACTTTTTTATTTTTATTTAAATAATATAATTAGTGGTGGAAAAGCCAGCTCTGCACTATGGACAGATGGAGAAAATAACCATAGGGCACATCTCCATCTCAGCTTTACTGACTTCAGTGGAATGACATTGACTTACACCAATTGAGACTCTGGTCTTACATTTAGTTTTGAATTCATTACTAATACACTCAAAATATCACGCTGGAATTGATGTCCTGCAATAAAATATAATCCTAAGAGTGCACGCACTGAGTGTCAAGGAGAGGGAAACAAAACACATCTTGCATAGACTTATGCCATGTTCATAATCATTATCTTAATTTTTAAGCAATTCAAAAGGAAAAAAAATGCTGAATATTTCTTGGGATGCACCCTATAATCTTGCAACATATTTAGAATAGGAAATCAAAGCAGAGCTAAACTACCAATTGTGTCAGCAAAAACAGCCTTTCATGGCAAAATGACAATTTTCTGTCTTTGAAATCAGGCAAGAATGAAAAGTGGTTTGCTCTTTTATTGTGCAAACCAGCAAAAATACATTCCTCCCTGCAAGATTTTTCCAAATTAAATATGTATTTTTTTTTTTTACTGTAAGCCTCTATGAGATCAGTCATTTGGTAGCAAAAGATTAAAAAAAAAAAGCACTTAACTAGACAAAGACAAATAATCAAGCCATCAGCATTTCGAGCAGCCACAGGTTTATCCAAACATTTAGCGGGTTTATTTTTACCTTCTTCTAAATGCTCTCCCCGTGTGCAGTTTTGACCCCATTATGTAAAACAGCACCAGACCTCAGCCCAGCTCACCTCTTGGCAAGTCACTGCCCCTCACCACAGGGGAAATAATCTCTCTTTATAATCTCACACTCTTCTGAATGCTGCAAACCAAGAGGCATTAGCGTGGCACAAGCAATTTAAAAGCAGGAATGTGTTAGGTGCCTTGGTAAATCCCTAACTCTAATCCCTGCCTGGACCATTTCAGTGCACACCTTTAGGCTCTCGTGATTTAGCAGGAAATTTAGTTCTCTTTTTCCTTCCCAAGGTTATCCAAGTGATTTTGTATGGATGGAGACCTTCAACCCCCACACCCCTCCAGGCAAGGAGCCTCGGGAGGAGCTGCAGGAAGAATCAAGTGATCATGGGCAAGGTTTGCTTTGCATCCCATCTTTAGGCACCAGAGGCTTTAAGGCACACCCTAAACACAAGAAATTAAATGGGACACCCAGGATGGAGGGAGGGAGGGATGGATGATGGAGGGATGGATGAGATGGAAGGATAATGGATGGATGGATGGATGATGGATAGATGATGGATGGATGGATGATGGATGAGGGATGGATGATGGATGGATGATGAATGGATGATGGATAATGGATGGATGATGGATAATGGATGGATGATGGATAATGGATGGATGATGGATAATGGATGGATGATGGATAATGGATGGATGATGGATAATGGATGGATGATGGATAATGGATGGATGATGGATAATGGATGGATGATGGATAATGGATGGATGATGGATAATGGATGGATGATGGATAATGGATGGATGATGGATAATGGATGGATGATGGATAATGGATGGATGATGGATAATGGATGGATGATGGATAATGGATGGATGATGGATAATGGATGGATGATGGATAATGGATGGATGATGGATAATGGATGGATGATGGATAATGGATGGATGATGGATAATGGATGGATGATGGATAATGGATGGATGATGGATAATGGATGGATGATGGATAATGGATGGATGATGGATGGATGATAGATGATGGAGGGATGATGGATGGAGGGATGGATGGATGGATATCCCTGCCTTGGAACAAGATCCAAATCCATTAACAAAGCAGCAGTGGTGGAGGGATCCCCTGAACACTTCGCTAGGCAGGCTGAAAGCAAAGCACTCGGCTGTTCCCTTCAGCTTCCAAGGATTTTAAAGTACACCACACTCTGGAAAATTGTGACCTCCTGAGCTTCACAGAGGGCTAGTGGATTTGCTGTCATGTCTGCCCTAGGCTGGCACTGCTCCCATGACCAGTGGGCAATGCAGGAAGGGAATAGTTTGGAAGCTGGCTCTGCAAGGATTCCCCTAATTCGGCAATGGGTAGGTCAGACCCTAATAAAAGGAGATATTTCTTTGAGTGGTATTTACTCCTCTCCTCTGTCACCACTTTAGGAGCCACAATTGAGACTGGGAAGCATTATACAGATCCTGAGCATTCCTATTATTGAACTGCTAGAAACTGTGAGAAACAGCAGTATCACATTATTGCTTGGGATAGACTCTGCTCCTCTGCTCCCAGCATTTTCCTCACCTTCCCAACTGAGTGGGCACACAAGCTTTGCCTGTTCTGGCAGCTGCACTTCAAGATTCAAACATCAGAAATGCCAGAGTGGCAGATGACAGGGAAAAAAAAAAAGAAAAANCAGGCTGTTGTGTCATTAAGTGAATCCTGGAGTTATTTTACTGACTCACTAAAATCTCTAACACTGGGGAGAAACAGAGTCACATTGAGGAAAAAAAAATACCACTCTGAAATTGCACAAGTGAGTTTTAGAATCATCTGACATTTATTGAAAGAAAAAACAAAACTCAGCTGAGTATAAGTAAAAATAAGGCTCAACTGTGGTCTGCCTGCTCTCCCTGGGCAGCCCTGTTACCCACTGCTCCTCAATCAGTTCCTTCCCCACACCCCACAACCCCCTCAGTTTGCCCAATGTATTCCATCATTTTTTTCCACCCCTCCACAATGTACATGTGAAAACACAAATTGCACAGCATGAAGCTTCTGCTGCACCAAAGAGTACAGTGAAAATTGAACTCAGTCTGTGTTTGAGCCATCTTACTCAACAAATTATCCAGGAGTCCCTGTTCTGCTGAACACTTTGCATTTAAAGGGGGAGATTTACCTCTGATTGGATTATAATGTAAGTGAAAAGTCATGTGTATTAATGATAAAATCCTTAATTAGGGGTAGAGATAAATGTATAGTCATGGGGCATATGAGTAACTAACTTTTAAAGAGAGATTATTTCTCCAAATAAAAAGGCAGAAATAATCCTTTCTAAACCTGCTTCATTTTTAATACTTGCTGCCAACAGCTAGATCTGCTTTCTTCCATTCCTGATACACCATAAAACCTTACAGCTTGTAATATCTCCTCTGTGTATGTGTCATATCACTTCCTCAACAAAAAAAACCTGTAAAACTGAAAACTGGAAAAACACCTGTGAAAAACTGGTGATGGGGGGAGGTTCCTAACATCTGGGAAGGCCTGATGTTCTGGAGGGAACCTGTAGGGAAGGGAAGGCATGGGCAGCACTGTGTGAGTCACTTGGCAGCCCATCCTCCTGACATCCATCTCCAAAGCAGTGAAGGACGAGGAAGTAATTGCACCATTATCAGGAACACTGCAAATCATGGCAGGTGACAACCTAAGGAACAGCTAGAGGGATCCTGATAAACCTGTGGATGGACTCTGCCAGAAGCCTAGTGAGGTCTGATAAGCCAAGGGCCAGTTTCAGCCTCGAGGTGCAGGCTGACACCATGCAGTGGCCAGTGGAGCTGTGGCCCATAGAAGGGCCAGAGGGCTACCAGAGGCATTGAGGTGTCTTTGGGGGTCCCTGTGCTAGTAGAGAGGAGGTAACCAGCTGCTCACACTTCTCTTCCTGCAAGAAGCAGGGTCCCATCCCTGCATGCAGTGATGCTCCTTGAACCAGCCTAAGTCACCCACTCTGGTGCTGGGGCTTCCCTGGGGCAGGAACCCGAGCTGTGTGATCTCCAAAGGGCCACTTCTGGGGGCATCTCTGTCCTCCTGCACCCCCAAAACAGGGAAAGGCTTCTAACAGCATCTCTGCAAACTACTTATCTTACTTACTCTAGGACTTAAGCTCTCTGTCACAGCCAGGCAACAGAATGAATAAATTTGCCTTCTCTCAGGCAGTATCAAAGATATGAATAAAGCATTACAAGGCAATTTCAGGAACGCAGATCTTTGAACTGTGCTCTGCTTTACACCCCCAACCACAGCAGCAGAGAGAAAAATCCCTATTCAGCACGCTGGGATCTTCTTTTGATGTTGACTAGAGAGGGAAGAGACCATGCTCAAACCATACAGATTATTGGTCAGTGTATAAAAAAAATCCTCGTGAAAGAAGAGTCCTGCCTGGACTCACACACACTGCTGCAGCATAAATAGCAGTGAGATTTACAGCCAGGAGCCACTGTGTCCTTTGACAATGCCCTGTCTAAGCAAAAAACAAGTGAGACCCAGTGGCTCTCTGCCAGCCCACTCCAGCTAAAGGCCATGCCACACCAGTCCTGTTATTACACTGATGAACAGCTTATATGAAAATAGAGCAAACTGTCCATCACTTATTTCAGCCTCTGCCTAAAATGATTTACTCATGCTAGCTTTTGCTCCCTTTATTCCTGGCATCATTTTCTTTCTCTTCCCCATCTCCTTTTTCTTTTAGCCAGCATTTCCAGAAATGGCTCCCTCCTGACTCACAGTCCTTAGGCTCATACACATTAACAAGGCTGAAGATTTAATTCAGAATAAGATCAGGGAGCTCCAAGGTGGAATCCTAATGATGGGAGTTATCCCAAATCAAATGCTGCTTTTGAGCACACCACTTTGGCTCTTTCCTTCCACTTTTTTAGAGCTTCATCCTGCAAGAAAGTTCACCTAAAGCACCTACTCAGTGGAACAGGATTGCTGACAGATTTATACCAGGTTTTCCTTGAGGTCTCAGCCCTGTAAGCTCCCAAAGCACGTGAGCAATGCCCTTGACTTCTGGGAGCTGCTCACATGTTTTAAGAGGCACAAATGCCTCTGAGCTGGCAGGAGCCAGACGTGCACAGGCATAGACCAAGCTTTAAACACGGGGAAAACTGTCCAGTTAATAAATTACTTGTTAACTGATTCTCCAGGCTCAAACAGAGCAACTCCAGCGAGAACAGCACAGAAGAAAACGTGCATTTGGAGCCCAGCCCTGCAGAACCCCCAGCTCCTTCCCTTCCCAGGGAATTCCAAGAAGGCTGCATCAGGCTCCCAGCCCGATGCATGAGCAGGCACTTCATGCCAAACAGAATCATCTTTTAATTTTCTCAATTACCTCAGTAACCAAAAGCACACGTCCAGAGCTCTGCCATATTTCTGTCAGTAAGTAATGCTTTCTTTGCAGTAAATTCAGTTAGTTATTCTCCACAAAGGAATTGCTTTTAAAGACATCCCACTGCATATCCACGCTGTATTTGTGAAGGGAAAAGAACTTCTGACCTGGAATTGCACTCAGTGAAACATCTGTAGGCATCCAAGATAATATATTCTCTAATGTGAAGACACAGCATTTTAAATGTGACATATTTAATGCTTTTAATTTAACCACATCAGCATCACCATGGAATGGAGTTCCTCAGCATCACTTGTGTTATACAAATATGCACATGAGATATATATCTTTATATTTATATATGTATCTATATCTATATATATTTAAATATATACATATTTACACTTAGAGTTTTCCTTGACTTGTTTTTATGCATTTAATGTTTACATTCTGCAATTTCCTTTTAATCAAAGCTGAAATGCCCATAAATCACTGCATTTCTGGAGTTTGGGTTTCGGGAATGCCAAACATCACAGCATCGATTTTGAAAAGAAATAAAACTGGAATTAGGGGAATCTAATAAGATCAGGGGATCTAATCAGATACTCAGCATCTGAATATTAGACTGGATGCTTTGGTATGGCAGAGTCACAGCTTCCACAATAATTCTGCACAGTTAAAAAAAAGAGTTCATACACTGTATCTTGGAAATAAATTTAAGATGCAAAAGCAGCTATTCTGCTTCAGGGTTGCTTAAAGTTACACAAACTTTTAGCATTACAGCATCCAGGTCTTTCCTTACACAGCAAGGAGCTTTTCTGACCATGACCATGCACTGTCAGAATCAAAACTCACCCCTTTTTCTAGGAGACAGATTCCCCAGCATGTAGCAAAGCACCCAGCCATCTCTGGCAGTCAATATTTCTCCCAATCTCATGATTTTCATCAGACTTCCTCCTAAAATCCTGCATTTCCAGCTTCTCTCATTGATAACAGGTCAGGGCAGATTCCCTCCCAAGGGAAATGGTCAGCCCTGGACTTAATGCTGGTTTTCAAACACTTTCCTAAAGGAAGGGAGGGGTGGGAAAAATGGCCCCACCAGCACCCATATCTAAATACATATTAAAAATATAATAATATATAAATATTAAATAAATAAATATTATAAAATAATATAAAAATACAACCTTTTTTATAAAAAATAAAAGCACGCACCGGTCACTGGGGGGAAACAGCAACAAAATGCTGTTGAGATTAAAGACATGAACTCCTGGAGCAGCTGACTGCCTGCCAGAAACCCGTGCAAGAGCAGAGGGCAGCATTATCCAGCCCTGTGCTGTGCTTCCCGGCTCGGCAAGGGGGAGC
>VWZS01007223.1:0-84138 GCA_013397075.1 Rhabdornis inornatus
AGACCTTGAAAGGCACTATCTTGCTCTGTCCCTTAGGCCAGGCCCCTGCCCTCTCTCTGTCTGTCAACCTTTTGGTCACTCCTACCCTGGTTCCCTGTTGGCCCCTACACTCAAACCCCACCCCTGTAAAACCCCCATGTACTTAACCTAAAGCGCTAGACCATTGCTTTTGCCTTTGCCTCTGAGCTCTGGGACTGTGCACGCGCGTGGCTGAAATAAACATCTCTGTGAAACTCTCGCAAAGGCCATTCCTGTTTATTCACCTGTTTCACCCCAACAAGAACTCCAACAACAACACACCATGATACTCAATACTGAGCAGGATACTTTTTTTATACTGGACTAATCAGTATTACAATGCAGACATGAAAATCACACAAGAGGACTTACTCTATTACATTGCACTTAATAAGGAGTAGCTTCTGAACTGCAATGTGAACACACAATTTTTACAATAAAAACTAAAAACAGTGTAACACCTTGAAGTCGTAATCATTATTTCTCTTGATATAACTGAGAACAAGGTAATTTAACTGGAAGTTACTAATTTCTCTCAAACTTAGGAAATTATCTGTTACTCTGGATAGACACCAATATAACTGAAATTTTGGGCAGAAAATTTCCTAAATGTCTACAGTTGAAGTTAACTTTCTGCATCTGACTCCCAGCAATAAGCTGGGTGATATGGACTGACTGCACATTGGACAGTCCTTTCACTAGCCTTTAAGATTTCAACTACACTATTGAGTATTCACACGTCTACATAAAATGCATGTCTCAGGAGAAAATTCACCCTGCAATTAAGTATTTCAAAATCAAGACATTATTTAAAAAAAAAAACAGAAAAGTTATTATCACAAGGCTAAGAAAATTAGACTTTGAACATAAGCAGTGTAAAGAGAAGATATCGATCTGCAATGTATTAATGTAGAAATTTCAGTTTTATTGCTATTCTGATTTTTTTCATTCACCGTTGTCAGTGTAAACTTCTGCCTTCAAAGAATTTAATAATACATGAGGTTGCCTTTATTTATCAAGTTTTACTATCCTAACAGAGATTCATACGTTTGTTACAAAAATTCACAGTAATAGGCCAATATATCAAAACCAACCAGACATATCCATTCAAACAAGGTTTCAGTACCTCATATCCTGTTGCTATTCTCTTAGGGCTGACACTAAAACAGATTTATTACTAAATCACTTTTTATTTTATAAATAATGTTGACTTTTCGATGTCCTGGAAAAGACTTGATCAAAGCTCAGGCAAAACCATTTTTCTTTGCTTGTATGAATTTAGTCGTATTAAACCATATGGACAAGTCTTATTCAAAGTGGAAAGCTGAGGAAATAAAATTACCACATCCTCACGAATACACAAACCCACAAATGAGATTTTAAAATTATGTGTGAAAGTAGGAGGTAATACTTTCCAATGGAACGTGTGAATAAATCAATTCCCATTTAGTTTTATTACACCTTTCTCCCTCTTCCTAAATTCTTCCATTTGATAGATCCATTAAGTCTAGTGAGGGGAAAAGCTGATAGTCTTTTCACATACTTTAGGGGATACTTCAAAAGAAACACTGCAAGAACAGGCAGAATTCTCAGACTGATGACACATTCTATTCGCCTCATTCTATTTAAAATACACTGGAATTTTCCAAAGATTATAAAATAGTTTTCTAGCAAAATACATTTTAGGCAGTTCAAGACAATTCACTTCTAGATCCTACTCTCATGAATGAAAATTGAATGGATACCTGAACAGGAAACAGTGACCACATGTGAGTGACCATGTTTTATTCGATTTATACTGTGTGAACAAAACAATTATTAACAATAATCTGTCTAAGGTATTTTAAAAGCCCATTTCTCAGGGCTGTGACAATTAACTACGAGTACTACTGAGCAGTGATGAAGTACTTAAAACCTGAATATAAGAATGGTAAGTGGAAACTAAGCATCTTCAATCAGATACTCCAAAATGCTTGTCAAAATGAAAGAAATTTCCCACATGTAAAGGCATTTTTATTAAGAGGAGAGGTACAGCATACGAAGAAGAAACGCTGTGTTCTTAAATAAAATTTAAAAACTATCATGTAAGAAGGGAAAACTACTACAAGCAAAGAAGACTATACTAACAAGTTCGCTGTCACAACACAGACCCTGTTCTGGCTTCATTCTGATTTGGAAATAGGGGAAGGACATCATGATGAACAAAACTTCTATCAAAAATAGGTTGGCTCCAAGAACTGTAGGTAGTTACTTCAGTAAACTCTGAGAAAGCAGTTTCTTATACCAAATGCTTGGTCACTCAAAAATGCATTGTAGAATTTAATGAAATAAGGTGGCACAACACATATATATTAAAAAAAATAAATTAACCTCTGCTAGTAGACCAGGTTAGTCAGAGCCCCATCCAACCTGGCCTTCCAGAGATGGGGCATCCACACCTTCTCTGGGCATCCTATTTCAGTGACTCACCGTCTTCACATTAAAGAACTTCTGCCTAACAACTAATATAAACTTACTCTTTTGGTTTAAAACCATTCCTTCTTGTCCTATCACTACAGGCCCTTGTAAGCAAACTATGAAAGTAGTCACTTTTTGCTACTGAATTCTCCATCATTTGAAGTCACTTCTGCATACCTTTCAGAAAATGTGAGACAGTTAACCAGCTATCAGTTTGTTTGACAAAATATAGCGTTAAGTTTTTAGTTGTTCTAGGTAATGGTATTCTATAAAGGTCTTCTATAAGCCGTATGTTCATAAACATATAGCTTTCTGCACCATCACTACTCCCAGTTTTATCCCAAAGTATAAAAATATGAATGATCTAGATTTCAGGAAACTTAAATTTGGATCCCCAACTCATCTCACTGACATCTCGGCTACAATCTGATCTCAGTCTGAATAAAGTTAAAGCTTTCAAAAAATCTGGATCTCTATTTTTCACTCTAATCCATCTCTTTTCCCAATACCTTCAGCAAAGCTGCAACAGCCTCCTGGTTAGCGTTTCGGACATCTTCTCCATTCACTCTTAATATCTGGTCTCCTTGCATCAATCTCCCATCTGTATCTGCTATTCCTCCTTTGACGATGTCTGATACAAACACACCTGTGTCATTTCTGCAAATACATGAATTTTACATCACAGTATTGTTTGACAGTCATGTTTATGGCTTGCTATTGGGAACACAACAAACATTGTCTCATTTTTCTGCTGAGTAACACTGGCTTAGTTCTCTAGGGAAGGCTGGTTAGCTTAAGCACAAAAATAAGATGTATGGCCTTCAAGCCCACAGGATCTGAGCACCAGACCACAAACGAAACATGATAACCAAGTTGCAGACACTGAATCTCCAGGTACATTACATACCTCTTCCCAACAATACTCAGCCCGAGGCCTTTACCAGGCTTCTTCTGGAGCTCTATATTCAGTACATCATACATGTCTTCCTCCTTGTACTGGGCTTCATCTCTGTACACAGTCAGACGAACTTTTTGGGGTGTCTGTCGGAGGACATTAATGGCTTCATCATGTGTGGCATTCCTGAGGTCAATTCCGTTCACCTGCAATGAAAGCATACAATGGCAAATTGTATGCAGCACCTTCCAGCAGAGAAATACATCAGGCTTGGCCAGCAATGAAAACAAAAGCAGCCAAAGGAATCGGCAAACCTCTAGTATCTGATCACCAGCCCACAGTCGTCCATCTTTAGACGCTGCTCCTTCTTCATATACTTCATGGATAATGATTGCTCCCTGACAACAAAAACAACACCAAAATTGCACGTTGAAAGAACAGGCGCCATTTTGAACCAAAAGTAACCAAAAATTGCTACTATAATTCATCAATGACAAGTCAGATGGAATGGAAGTCAGATACATGATGAACAAATTACCAAAACATTTAAGAAGCTAACTGATACTTTTAATTTTAAAAAGGGTTTTTCCTTATTTTTGTTTCTTTTGCATCTTTCTATAAATGTTACAGAAAACAAATGACAAAAAATCTCTTCTATCAGACTTTAATTTAATTACTATTATTTCAATTGAGTGACACACATATTTTCCAACCAACCAGCAAAGTGTCTGCTCCTCCAACAATACTCAGACCAAGACCAGTCCGCCCTTTGGAGATATCAATGGTTGTTTCACATCCAGGAATGATGGGACAAGTAGTTGGGTCAGAGGTTAACATGGCTGGAGTTGAAGACCTGCTTGTGTCTAGAAAAACAATGAAACATCCTGGTTACAGTAACAGAGTTCAGTATTAGGAAAGTGACTTTAAAACAGCATTTTTCAGAGTTCACTGATCCACAGAGAATGATGCTGCCAATTCTCCCAACTCCTCAGAGAAGTACTATCCTGTAGTTTTACTTCCCATTCCTCCCGTAGTTTTAATGCCATCAAGTACCTGGGTTATGGTCTGGACAACCAAAGCAGATATTGTACACAACATATTCTGTTTAGGATAGAACTTAATTTAAGTATCTATATGATGTGTGCATTACCTGAGCTATTAGTAACTTAGAAGTGTGTTGCTTAACCACTAACTATCATCCATCAGAAACATCTTAACTCTCCACTCAGAAGAAGAACCAAATGTGGCTACTTGTAAATGGCAAAACAGTCAATCATCCTCTTTTTCCACAAAAAATGATATGACTCTTCTCCCTCATTTAAAGGAATGCCCTTAGTTCTACACAACCATGACAGAGGTATCTGCTGCATGTCTGAGATGGAGGAGAAAATCCTCCTGCCTCTACAACAGGAAGGCAAGAGGTAGGTCTTCAGTATGGGGGCACAATGCTTCATTTATATGAATATGTAATATGTAATCTGGAAATACTAGAAAATGCAGAAGACAGCTCACTGCATACAAAAAAGGAAAACTTACAAGCTGGGTCTTTGTTTTTATGTTACAACCCCAGTGAATAGAGACACACAAGGAAAACATTACTTTTGACTGCTTCTGGTTCTGGTGAGGCGGAAGTGGGGACAGCCACTGGTGGTTGCATATTCCTCTTTTCTGTTGGGACAGTGTTGGCAGGGGCTGGTGCTGTAGTCAGGTTATCTGTCTCTGCTGAAGTGATTGTAAGCCGCACTACAGATTTAGATGTCTTCAGGAGACTAATAAACTGAATGATAAAGAGAAAAGCCTATGAAAACTGTAACCGGGTTGTTCAGTTGCAAACCAAAAGTAAACCAAAATAACAGTTCTGCAAACTGGAGCTACTAGTCACAGTCCTGCAGGTTTTCTCATAAGGAACAAATGCAAATATTGATGTTTTTTCTAAGAAAACTTTTCCCATGAAACTTTACCAAACTATACCAGATGAGCATACTGCAGTCTTTCAATGGCTTCTCTAGACAAAATACTTTATTGAATAGCAATTATTAGAGAAACAGAAGTATTGCCTTTTAAGGCTGGGTGGAGTCCTATTCTGATCTCACGGAAGTCAATACCGAAATATCTAGTATACTAATGAAATGTGCAACTGTCACCCTGGGAGAAAAACCTGAAAATACTACCTGAACTATGGAAAGGAGAGAAGAACACCAGGGTGTAACACAAAATCTAGTTCAAAGAGACACTGAAAACCCATCAAAATCAACTGCCATCTTACAGAAAAGACACCAAATCCTCTTGAGACTCTACACTCCAGCAGAGATATTTTCAGAAATTACTTACTCAATCTGTTTTTACAATGCTTACCTACCCCCACCTCCTTACCCATACCTTTACTATCTCTTATTTACTGCCTCAGAGACAGCAGTACATCAAAGAGTAAGATTGATGCTCTCCTAATTGCCCTTTAACAAACAGAAAGTAATCTACTCATGCCTAAAGAATCACTTTTCTTGGTAGCAAGGCAGGTGCTAGAAAAAAGGCCTTGATTTACTACAGAACCCAAATTGAGTTTGCAGAGCTAGAAGCTAGAAATAAATCTTGTTATTTAGGAATGGAGATATTTTTCTCCAAAGGTTTGAAATACTATGCTTGGAATATAATGAGGCTGTTACTACAGACAGTTCCCATGGATAAGCACAGTTTATGACTTGATTTACCACTGATTCAACTCACTTGTGTAAATTTACACATATTAGTTTTACTGGTTCTAACAATTTTAAAGTGGACTAGCTATGCAGAGTCATTACTGAGCAATAGTTCATGGCTTTTATCACGCTACTAAGTGTCTCTCAGTCATCAGGTCTAAACCACAGGGAAAATAAAATGACATTCGAAGCAGAGATAGGAGGATAGGTGCATTAATGTAAAATAACAGTTGAGGTGTAAATTCAGGCTTTAGCTTATTTTGAAGTAGTTTCTTTATCCAGACAGTGCCTGCAGATCTTTGGTTTTCTAGCCAGTTTGAAAATTAAGCAAAGTATAATCATAAGAACCTCAGTAGTTTAAGACACAAGCACCTCCTACATTAAGCAGTGTGCTTTCTGCAACATTCCTGACACTTCAGAAGCACCTTTTCTACAGGATATCCCACAACAATTTCATCATCCACTGCCAGAATCACATCTCCAACTTTGATACGTCCATCCTGGAAAAACATAAAATAAAAAATATGAACTATGGATGCTACTCCAAAAAACATTCTTCATTCCCTAATCAGATTTTAAACGTTCTCACCTTTGCTGCCGCACCATGATCTGTTAAGCTTTTAATAACTACTCCATTAGTTGTGTCTTCTTCACTAATGGCAATTCCAAAGCCTCCTTGATCCTGGGGCAAACAGAAAAATGCAAATGGTTAAGTACTGTGACAGCAAAATGTTAGAATACAATCACTATAGACTAGTGAAGCCTGCTGACATATCAAGTCTGGAGTTTCTCAATGCACCAGTATTTTTGTTTTAAGCTTTTTCTGGAACAGATTCTGCTAACCTACAAACAGTGTATTGACTAGCAAGATAAATCTGAAACACTTCTGAACTCAAACCCACTCCTTTGAAACTTACATGGTAAATTGTGATTCAGTTTTTACTTTGAACAATTAGGGCATTGATTTTACCTGAGGAACCATCAGTAGATGGTTATAAACAGTTCAGCAAACAGACCAGGAAAATAATTCTTCCAGAGACACAAAGCAATTGACAGACAAAATCAGTCCTTCTGTGAGGAAAACTTTGGGGTCCATCCCCAAACAGGAAGAGTAGATCTCTAGAAATCTCTTTTCTGACTTCTAGTAACTAAAGAGACTGTTAGCCATAAGAGGGACAGCATTACAAAATTGAACGGCTACTGAATAAAAATGTGACTGATGTAAATTCAGTACATACCTTAGGAAGTTCCACATACTGAATGTTTTTACATGAACTCAAGTCAGAAAATGCACTCGGATTTGCAACACTAATATCAATCTAAGAGAAAAAGAAAATGGAGCTGTAAGCAACTATATCCAACATTTTGCACCAAAACAAAGCAGTGTGCAAACGTTTAAAGTGAGTCTGCTCATTTTCTAGTTCCACTTAAACTTCTAAAACCCTATTGATGGGAATTATTACACTTATTTCATAGTATAGAAGAATATAAAATTAAACAAAATTCATCACAGCTGTACTAAATTTAGCAACTTTCTAAAATCTCACTTGTTTTTCTATGGGTTTCTTTCTCTTTTACTGTATTTCCTAAGCAGACAAGGTCCTCCTCTATCCAGAACAATGTTAGTATTTTGGTCAAGTAAGAAAAACAGGTATTTACTTTACCTCTTGATGTTGAAATGTCCCTGAAGTACACTGTGAAGCCTCTATTGACTTTGCAGGGCAAACAGCCATCTGATTTACTGCATCTTTGTTTCTGAAAAATATTCAGTTAAAAATACAATGTTCAAAAGCACGTCTATGTTACCAAAATTAAAAAAAACAAACACTGTGTGAAACTTGAGCACATTAAAAATTAAACCTTTTCAGTCAAACCTTTAACCAGAACTTACCTGATAAAGATTACTTTAACTTTAGATGGTGCACATTTGATTATTGAAGAAGCATTCTGATGAGTCCTTCCATAAAGGATTTGGCCATTTATCTAGATAAGGAAAAGTAGCGATTATTTATCCAAATATTTTAATTCCTTACACTTAAACTAATTTTTAAGTCTTAAAAAAATTTGTATCACTGACTAAACAGGAACTGTATAAAAATAAGAGTTATGTCCTACTTTCACTCCCTTCTTCCAGTAAAAATAGTCTGAAGTCAAATTATAGTGAATAACACTGCCACAGTGCTAAAAATGTCACTCTCTGAGTTATACTGGGTTGACTTGGCACATCATCTATTTTTACTTGCCATTGATCACATCATGACTGATGAAGTGATTAAGCATGGCCATGGGAAATTCTAACCATAACAAACAAATGAATTGCTTACATCCTGCAACAAGATTGCTATTATTTATTGAATCTCAGGCACTTCGAATCCCGGAGCCAAGCACTTTATACACAGAAGTCTGAACACTGGCACATTTAGCAGAGTTTTAAACTAGATTTGATGAGGAAGAAGGACTTGTAGTTCTGTGTGTCAGGGAGGAGCCAGGAAACACCAACACTTTAGGAAGCAGCAAGCAGACAACTGCAAATTAACCCAAATTAACTAAGGAGGCTTCTTAAAAGGTGAAGAGGTTGATAATTCAGCTTAAGTGCCTCTACACAAATACCAGCAGCATGAGTAACAAGCAAGAGGAACTGGAAACCAGCTCCTTGATTGCACCAGAATGGTGCAATTCAAAGTCTATAATCTAGCTGCCCTCATAGAAACTTGGTGGGATGAATCACACAACTGGAACATTTCAATCAAGGGCTGCAACCTTCTCAGGAGAGACTGAGAAGAAGAGGCAGATGTGCTATCCTCTGTGTTAAGGAATTGACAGATTGTGAAGAGCTGCTTCTGAGAAACAGCCACAAACAACTCAAGAGCCTGTGGGTAAAAATGAAGGACAGCATCAGTGAGGGACACCTTGTGGCTGGGGTCCACCACAGACCGCCTGATCACGGTGAGCCTGTTGACAAGACTTCTTGCTTCAGATACTGAAATCATTGTGCTTGCAGGCTCTCATCTTGATGGGGGATTTGAACCATCTGTATGTCTGCAGGGAAAGTGGTACAGCTGACTGCAAACAGTCCAGAAGACTCCTGGAGTGCACTGAGGACAACTTCCTGCTCCCAGTATTAGACAAACCAACCAGAGAAGCAGTGTTACTAGATCCAGTGCTCACCAGTGCAGATGAGCTCATTAGAAAGACTGAGATTGGAGGCAGCCTCAGCTGTAGTGACCATGCCCCGGTTAAATCACTGACGTCAAGGAACATGGGCTTGAAAAAGAGCAGAGTCAGAACTAACCCTGATCTTTCCAATAATCGACTTCTAGCTGTTAAAAGAATTAGTGAATTTTACAGAAACTGTCCTTAGGGACAGAGGACCTCACCAGTGCTGGTAGCTTTTGGAGGATACTCCATCCCCATGTGTAAGAAATCATGTTAGGCAAGCTGGAAACCAGCATGGTGTTGCAACTCAGTACCCTGAATGTATTGGAAATGGTAAATCCCTCACCCCTGGAATGTCATGTAGTTTGACCCTTCTCCCCCCTGGTCTGCTTATCTGGCAGAGATCCAATTTCTCCCCGCCCCCTTCCCAGACCCTAGAAAAGACCTCTGTGCCCTGACCTCGCCCTCTTTCCGCTCCTGGGACCTCACAAGGAATAAACCTCGGATTCTCCTCAGGGGAGGGAAGAGCCTCTTTTGGATATCTTTTATTCTGTCCATGCGGGGGATACAGGCTTTCTCTTAGTATCTGAGCTAGTCGGGGGCTGGGGGAGAGTCTCTATTCGACCCGCAGCATGGCTAAACAAGGATCCACTCCTCAAACTGAGGTGTAAGAAAGAAATGCATAGCCAGTGGAACTAGGGACAGATGATCTGGGAAGAGTACACGGATATGGTTTGGATGTGTGTAGAGACAGGTTAAGAAATACTAAGGCACAGAAGAAAGGGGCTTTAGCAAAGGATGTAAAAAGTTATCAGAAGGGTTCTATAAGTATAAAGGATCAGAAAAGAAAGGCCAAAGAGAACGTACCTCCCTGACAAACAAGAATGGGCAGCTGGTGGCAATGGATACGGAGAAGGGTGAGGAACTCCACAAGTTCTTCACCTCAGTCTTCAATGACAGTCTAGCTTCTTATATCTCCCAAGTTACGGAACCTCTAGGTGGGGGTTGGGAGAAGCAAAATGTCTCCCAACAAAAAGCAAGTTTGAGACCACTTGATGAAATTGAATAGGCACAAGTCAATGAGGTTTGATGATCTACAATCCAGGTTCCTGAGGGAACTGGCTTATGTAGCTGCCAAGGCACTCTCCATCCTACTTAAGAAGTCACAGAGGTCAGGTAAAGTCCCTAGTGACTGGAAAAAAGAAAACGTCACTCTCACTTCTTGAAAGGCAAGAAAGGAAGACCTAGAAAACCACAGACCATAGAGCCCCATCTCTGTACCTGGAAACATCATGAAGCAGATCCTCATGGAAGCAATGTTAAGGCACACAGAAGACAAGGAAGTGATCTGAGACAGCCAGCACAACCAATGACATCTACTTAAGCCTCTGTAAGGCCTTCCACACAATGTCCTTATCTTCAAGTAGGAGAGAAACAGATTTGAAGGGTGGACTATTTGGTAGATAAGGAACTGGCTGGATGGAGGCAGCCACAACATTGTGATCAATGGCTGTGTGTCCAGGTGGAGGCTGGTGACAAGTCAGGGCTCTTTTCTGGGAGCGGGGCTCTTTAATATCTTTATTAATGAAACAGATGAAGAGATCGAGTACACCCTCAGCAGATTTGCAGATGACACAATGATGAGCAGTGTAGTTGACACAACATAAANGACAAGAGTATGGTCTGGAACAGAAGTCATTGAGAGCAACCCTGTAGAGAATGACTTAGGGATTCTTGTGAATGAAAATCTGGACATGAGCAAACACTCTAGGCTTACAGCCCAGGAGGCCAGTGACTTCCTGGGCTGCATCCAAAGAGGTGTGATCAGAAGGTCAAGGGAGGGGATTCTCCCCCTCTACTCTGGCCACATGAGACCCCACCTCAAGTACTGCATCCAGTTATGGAGTTCTCAGTACAAGAAAGATCTGTCAGAGCAGCTCCACAGGAGGGCCATGAATATATATGATCAGAGGACTGGAGCACCTCTCTTGTGAAGACAGGCTGAAAGAGTTGTGGTTGTTTAGCCTGGAGAAATGCAGACTCTGGGGAGACCTCATTGCAGCCTTCCAGAACTTAAAGGGGCTTACAAAGAGGAACTTTTACGTGAGGTGATAGGGATATGGCAAGGGACATGGTTTTAAACTGAAAGAAGAAAGTTTTAGATTAGATGTCAGGAAAAAACTCTTTACCCAGAGGATAGTCAGGCACTGGAATGGGCTGCCCAGAGAAGCTGTGGATGCTCCATCGTTGGAAGTAGTCAAGGCCAGACTGAATGGGACCTGAGCAACTTTATCTCATAGCTGGCAACCCAGACCATGGAGGAAGACTTGCAAGTAGATGATCTTTAAGGTCCCTTCCAACCCAAGCCATTCTATGACTCCACACTTATTATCTGAAGATGTGACCTGGCAATATTTTTTTCCATTTGGCAGAGCAGACTAGTCATTATAACACCTTGAAGCACCAGCGATTCAGATAAGAGAGGAGCTAGCAGTGTGGATTTGCAGTCTAAGGCCATTATTTGCTTGCATTTTATAAGTTCCATTTTCTCTTGAAAATGGAAAGCCATGGTGCCAAAGTTAACCCAAGAAAAGAGAAATGATTGAAAAAGGACAATTTGGACCAACTCAAAGGGACAGTAATAAAATGCACACAGGTAGCACTAACAGAAGCAGAGACACAGTAAAGCAACAGATGAAAGACACTGTAACAAGGGCTGAGCGTAACACCAACCACCTCCTATGTAGGGTGTGTGCACCAGGCATGGTCACAGGGATATTGAGCCTTGTCATTTACACTGGAGTTCACAACCCAAATGCAGCACTTCCTGCAGTGGTTGCCACAGCCTTGCGAAAAACACATGGTCAGGCTGCCACCAAGTGGGGGATGGGACGTGGCCCTCAATAGCTGATGGACAGCTACTTGGGAGTATAGGGAGCAAGCTCAGATGTCTCCTCTCAGAAGAGGTTGAGGCAATTTCTTAGCATTAGTCTGCAAGTTTACAGTGTGGACAGTAAGTGACAGGAAATCACAAGATGATAGATTCAGACAGACGTGTTTCAACATGTTTTCAGAATATTCCACCTCTTCAACATCAGGATTTTAAAAACAGATGTTTCAAGTGAATTGTCTCACAATACTGGAGTCTGCAACAAAGTTCCCTCCATGAGATTTGGTCTACAGTGCCAGAAATTCCTTAATTTCTTTCCTAGTCTACAAGTTCCAGCCTATATAATTTACTCTCTTAATGTCTCCCTCAAGCTGTTCAGATTCATCATTCCCTTTCTGTACCACTTCCCCAGCACATCCTCACACACTTCCACATATAACTTTGAAGTTACACTAAGCATTTCTGTGGGGGTAATGTTACCTACTGCTATCAGGAAGAATGGGAAAAACAATAGTAAGGAATACATCTCCAAGTACCATCAACTGGGCTGTGAGAATATAGAAACCTAAGTTATGCTTCACATAGTACTTGAAATGTTAACTACATTTTTAGTGGGTCAGTCACTCCAATCCACTAGAAAACAGCACCCAAACACATCATGACTTAGAAGTCTATAATAAAAATAGATCTGTTCCTGTTTCCCCAATTTAATTTCCACATTCTGTGTTACACAATATAAAAATATTCTGATATTATCACACTTCTAGTAAACAGAGAAGTAACTAGAAAGACTGGAGTACTCCACAGATGAGTAGACTGGAGGACTTCAATAATTTTCACAGTCTGCAATTCACTCCCACTCCATACATCTCCGTAACTCAGAAACTGCTGTTTTCCCGTATTTTTATTCAGCACACCTTCATTCAAAATTGCAGAATCTTCTGAGTTGGAAGAGACCCACAAGGATCATTGAGTCCAACTCCTGAGTCAATGGTGCATACAAGGATCTAACCCATAATTTGGTGTTCTTATAACCAGGAAAAAAAAATGCTGCACCAATTTGGCATACATCAGAAGGAAAATCTGGTAGCATAGTGATATGAACTTGGATATATTTGGGATTTCAAAGTCCAATGAAAATCATATGTACTTCAGCAAGAATTTGGTATTTGAAGCCAGTATATTTGGGCTTCAGTATAAATTGCAGAAACTCACCTCTAGCAACTCATCTGCAATCTGTAACCTGCCATCTTTTCCAGCTGCTCCATTTGGATCAATTCCCACTATAAAGACACTCATCCTGGATCGGTCTTTGTTACCAGCAAGACTAAGTCCCAGACCTGTCTTTCCTTTTTCCAGCTCAATCATGTGTAGCTCCCCTGGCAGACTTCCATAGCGCTGCACGATCTTTCCTAAATGTAAAAGTGTGGGTAGCAGAAGTTGGATTTACATTAGAAAGTTTCACAAGTCACCTAGAGAGTCAAGATCAGTGCTCAGTGGGCAGTATCTGACAAAAAGAAGCCCAGAGTGGGTGATTAAATTTTCAGTGTAAACCACAACTTCTTTTAAACTAAGCCTTAGGTTATTTATAATAATATTTTTAGCTTCTTATTTTCCTCATAACTTCAGAAAATATTATAACTTTTCTTAAAAATAAAATTCATACACAAAAGAAGTAATCTCTCCAGTTACACTTTCAGGTAACAAATACTATCACTTTGATCACTGCCAACAGTTACCTGGATTACCCTGAAATTCTTCAAGTAGTCCTATATTGAATTGGGACCATGAAGAAAAAAAGACTGCAGTGCAATGAAGAAAAATAAATTAGTTTTTTATTTTACTTTGTGCACCTGACCAAGCACAATTAAATCAGCAACCTTAGCACCCAAACCATGACGCACATGGGAAAGAAGAAGTTCAAACTGGATGCCCCCACACCTGTGGGGGGGCAATTTTATAGTGCAATTTTAACACTGAGTATTTCAAATATTATCACACTTACTCCAGCTGTAACCAAACTCATCCTCCTTCTCCACATCTTCTGGGAGTCTGATAGAAGATGACTGTGCAACATCACAGTTCATTCCTGAAAATGCTGAAGGAGGGGGCAGAGGCACGTTACAAAGCAAAGTCTTTTCTGGTTCTGTATCAGACTGACCAAATGCCTGTGAAGAAGAAGAAAAATGAAGCAGCTAAGAAGATGCAGGCTCTCTATAGGGCAAAGTAGTATACAAAAATGTCAAAATGGCAATGACTATAGCTTCAAAGTTTCAAAAACAAGCAGCTGAAACTCTAAATTAGTAACAGCACACAGAAAGGCAGAGAGATCAAAGACAGAAACAAACACCATGCAAGATAAGAAAAAACATCACTCCAAAATGTATCTGGAAGCAAACAACTTACAGTAAAAGCCCAATTCAGTAAAGTTTTATGTGCCACTTTATGTTTCAGAAAAAGCCTCTTATGAAGACTCAAGTGATTTTGTTTTATGCCAGATTTGTAAAATACTTATACCCAATTTTATTTTATAAGTCATCACATGTAATTACCTCCCATCATATGCTTAGGAAGCCAAATATGAGGAAAGAGAAAGTAAACAAAAAACTGGGAATTTTCAAAAATACCTACAGAAAAAAAAGCAACTGCCATGTTAACTGAAAGTACAGTTAAAAACCAAAATTAAACAGATGATAACTGAAGAAATCCAAAGTGACTGGACCTTTTCAGTCTCATTTACTAGTTTCCTATATGCTGCACAGAGAAGATCAAAAAAAGAAGGATACAGGTTAAATGACAAAAGACAAATCTTTTGGTCTTGATGTATTCTACTCATACTTTCAAAAAGTTAAGAGGTATAAATATACAACTACTGCAATATAATGGTTAAATGCCCAAATCCACAGCCTTGCAAGCTTCCATTCAGGGCAGTTTCCTGAAGGAATATGGACTCTGATATGGCATTTCACTACGTGAAATTTGATAATTTTGCCTTGCTTAGAGTAAACATGTAAGCAAGGAACTTCCCTCTGAATATCATAATCCTTTATCTTATGCATACCCAAGAGACCTTGCTACTTGGCAGATCAGCTACTGAAGTAAAACCCAAGAATTTTAAATGAAAATCCAGTATTTTTACAACACTCAAGTGTTCAGGTCTGTTGCCCTAGCTTCATAACCCTATTCTCATAATTTCAGTTCTCACTACCTCCATCAGCAAGTTTGAACGCAGTATCTCAGATAGTGTCTTTAGGTGCCAAAATCACTCAGGTAATAATCTCTTCAACAGAGGCAACAGTGAAATTAATAACAATATACACCTCAGAAGACTTCAGCAGCTTTCAAATTGAAGGTGTTGAGAAACCTGGGATGTTATCAGTTTAGTAATTTTGAAATTTGAGAAAGGTCCCATGTCTAAACAAAAATTACTTATCTTCACTCTTTAACTCCAAAGATTTAAAGATATTGCAAATGCCCTATTTCAGTTCTCTCATTCTGCCTCTGCTTGAAAAAGATTTTCCTTTCATTTAGGAACTTGTTCCAGGAACTTAACTAAGAAGTCACTAAATGTCAAAAGTGTGGGAAGTGACATCCAACCCAATAATTTTAATAAAAAATGTGTTATATGACTTTTTGTATCTCTAGTCACATTGCACCATGCTTCAAATCTAAGAAAATGTCATCCTCCTAAGATGACACTTAACATCCCTAAACTGAAGCAGCAAAATTCTGTCACCTACCAGAATCAGAGAAGAGTAGAAACACTACCTAGTAATATTAAAAGTTATTTTTCACAATCAAAAATCCATGTGTCCACAAAAAGAAAAGTTGGTAATACACCTCCATCAAGGAGGGGCAAAAGGGAGAGAAATTCTAGAAATACTCTTTTTTCCTTCCTAGACTCTTCCTAGGATTTTACTAAAGCTAAATAATATCCTGGAAACACGAGGAAATGCAGTTGTGGTGGGTTGACCCCAGCTGGAGGCCAGGTGCCCACTGAAGCTGCTCTATCACTCCCTTCTTCAGCTGGATGGGGGAAAAAATATGACAAAAGTCACCCCAACTACCATTATCTTGCACCACAAATCCAATACAAGTGTGAGATCAAACCAGATCAGCAAACCTTAGTTTTTATGTTTTAAAACCAAAATTAATGTATTACTTTAGAGGTACTGTTTGTAAGCAACAGTGTTCAAGAACAGCAAATTCTAAAGAAAACATGACCGAAAAAAGGAGCAAAATATTGGTGTAAGGGACCTCTGGAAGATTTGTAAGGTGTGGATGTAGGGCTACATCCTGACAGATTAGCACTTATTAACTCCAGCCACCATAATATGACTGACAAAAAAATGCATCTTTTTGTACCATTGTGAAAGCATGACAACGTTAACATAATCTGAACATTTCTGAGGTTTAAGGAAATACTGAAATGAAAGTGAAATCAAGGCTCCATTGTAGGAAGGTAAAAACTGTGCTACAATGCCATTTGGGGGAAGGGGGAACATGTCCTACCTGCAGAACTCAGCCTGACACATTTGAACAGCCAGAAGCAGAAGCCAGTCCCCACAGCTTACACACACATAAGACTTTTGCTCCCTGAATCGGGCAATGCACAAAAAACCTAAAAGGCTTCATCTCATGAAATACTTTCGGTGTGCCACACCACAGTATTTCATTTAAAATGCAAAGCATCCAACAGTTGCTGAACCCATTTAGCTACCAGGGTCACTCTGATCACAGTCAAGCAAATACTTAAAATGGCAGCAAGTCTGGAATTTGAAAAAATGAAGGCACAGGCGGAAGAAGAAGCAGTACTCCAGAAAATATCACAGGCCATGTACAAAAGTACAGCACACATACAGTAGGACAAACTGACGGGAATTAAGACAAACCTTGAATGGTGTGGGAGCAAAAGGGTTAGTTGGGGAACAACGGAAGGTAACCCTAACTGGATTCGATACCTCCTACAGTAACAGAAAACAGCAATCCACATGTTATAGCACCTTTGGCAATACACAGTACTACTAACCAATAACTCATTTTCAATTACAGATTCATTTTACTAACTGCAGCAACTTTATTAACTTGATTTATAAATGGACAAAAGTATTTAAGGGGTTACTAAAGACCCTGATTCACCAAAGTTTCTCACTATACATTGAACTATACACTGAACCTGAGTTCAGAAAAAGGAGGGAGATGACAGAAGGCCATTCTTATATCAGTGCTAAGAAAGGAATTATGCATAAACTACAGGATCATCAGGTTTTCTTTTAAAATGCATGCAATGTTTTTCAGAAATAGTTCTATATGAAAATATAGAAAACATAAGTCATCATTTATGCTACACATCTACTCTTTCCTCAGAACTGTAACAAACACAAAAAGAGATTTCAAAACACACATGCAATTATACACCACATATCATAAGTGTTTGTTGCACATTCAATATTTTCGACAACATGGGAAAATAGACAAACGGTACAATCACTTCCAAGACGTAAAACCAGCTAGAAATTATTTTATTAAATCAAAAATGCATGCATATTAGGATTAAGGTTTTTTCATTAGAGGTTAGCACTGTTCCCATTGTGAACAACATGCAGTAAGTAAGCACTAGCCACAAAAAAAAAATAGTCTAACTTTTTTTGTATTTCCAAAGATGCTAGCATTCATGGTGCATTAAAAGAATTTTCAAGAAGCAGAGGGAAAATATTGTCATATAGCATCATAAAAGAAAAGCTACCAGTTTGTTGTTTTTTTTCATGCAAAAATAAGAGAGATATCAAAGCTGGAAAGTCATAACCAAGAAAAACCAAAAAAGAAGTACATAGCAGCCAAACACCTTACACTGATGAGAGAGTTACACTTGGTATTTTAACATATATCTCAGGGACTGATCTTATAACTGAAAACCCACCCCTTTGGTAGCTCTGAATAGATCAGATTTAGTGGTTATGATTAATGGAGCTGGCATTTTTTAACTTCTCCATAACTTTTCTATGGCAAAGGTATATGAATGTCTATGTCTTTTTAAATTCACTACATAGAGTTCTCAAGCTCATCAGCATAGCACATAGCCCAAACTGGTATAAAAGAATTTAAATACAGAGAGACAGCAATGGGAAAGAAGCACACATAGGATGTTTGGTGAGTGAAAAGATAGTGTGTCATCATCCAACCTTAGCAGTGTTGAACTGTGAAGAATCAGCAAATGGGTTAGTGCTGCTGAAGACAGCTGGCCTACTGAAAACACTGTTCTGTGGGAAAGGTAGGGAAGGGTTCTAAAAGGAAAGCATAATAGAAACTAAGCAAAAAAAAAAGTTTTAAATTAACTCTTTTCACTCATTAACCAAAACATATTCATTTAGTTGTTTGGGCTAACCAAACAAGGTCCACATTCTGCACTTGAAATAGGTATGTCAAATCGAACAAAACTATATTTGCCCTGTGTTTCTGATGCTGTGTCAGCAGAGAGGAAAAGCACCAATCTTCACACCTGTTCTAGACCACAACATACATCAAGTGCAGAATTATGCAGTATTTATGTGCTGTGATATTTGAACATTTTTTTCAAACATCTCAGCATATGGGACACTCTTACACATTAATTAATTGAAAAAATTGTGGGCTTCTGGGGTAGGATGAATACAATTACCTATAATAAGGCAGTAGGCTTAGTTTTATTTTGAAAACCATAGAGCCTCATAATTTGATTTAACTTCTGTGGTAATACACTCACTGTTTATTTTGTAAAAGTGAGGGCTTAGTAAAATTAGGCATCTCTAAGCAGAGATGTAACTAACTAACTTTTATGTAATACTTTGTATATGTGCATATGCATGTGTAACTGCCTGAATTAATAATTTATTGAAACAAAATATTCTGGTCTTTCCCCAAAGCGAGGTAGTTTCTCATTAT
This sequence comes from Rhabdornis inornatus, assembly GCA_013397075.1. NCBI lineage: Eukaryota > Metazoa > Chordata > Aves > Passeriformes > Rhabdornithidae > Rhabdornis > Rhabdornis inornatus. The sequence goes on from VWZS01007223.1 coordinate 19,034, forward strand.
CATTTAACAGAAAAAGAATTTACACATTTAGACCAAATAAAAGGATATAATTTAACCATTTATATTCCTTATGCATTTTTTTGTACTGCATTCTATTTTGAGATCAGAATCTGCTTAATAAGGAGGAAACAGTGCTGATTTCAAATAGTATGCTGGAAATACACTGTGTATACTTAGAAGTAATTTCTACATTGGGTGCATCCATCTAGCCATTACCTGCAAGTCTTAAGGCTGCAAGCTTAACACTGCTGGAAAATAGTACAGACAGGAATGTGAAAACCTTCCAGGATCATTTATATAATTTATATCAAGAGTAATTTAATTCAAAGGAACGGTGCTGATTAAAAAATTTCTTACAGCACTTATTTAAAAATGCTTCTGAAAATAGTAAACGCATCTCTAAACATTTATTTTCAAATACCATGTTGCAAAAAAGTAATTCCATTTGGTAAGATGACAAATGTCTTGGCTCTACTCTATCTTCAGCAGGGACAAAGTTTTGCCATGAATCACCAAGGATTCTTCACTGTCAAAACACTCAAAGTCAACAGGCTGTTTCCCTAGGGTACAAGATTTTCTGTGGATGTGATTCTCATTTGATTTTTAATATTATAAAGAAAGGTTTGTGAAAAGTAAATTGTTACTGTAATCATCCTATCACACTTTGTTACATGTCATCTGCAAAGAATTTTAAAACAAATCCTGTTGAAATTTTAGGCAATTAAAATAAGAATCACAAATACTTCATATATCAACAGTAAAATCCCAGCAAAACAGGAAACGGAAGTCCAGCTACAGTCATTCAAAATCTTTCCTTTTTTTTTTGTCATGATGGCATAGCTCCTAAAATACTAGCCCTAATACTAATCCATGCAACAGCACTGCATTAACATGGACTGACTACTATGATAAAATATGGAGCATTTGAGTTTGCTTGAACAGTTCAGTTTAGCATACTTTTTGCGCAGTCTAGGACAAGAAGAGCAAATGCTGAAATAAAGGGAGTTCTCTCTTTAACTTTTTTTTTTTTTTTTTTAAATTCCAATCAGTCCAGAGTAACAGGATTTTTTTCCTTCTGGTCTTTCATTTTTACAACTAACTTCCATTCAGAATTTTATCAATGTGTCCAAGATGCTAAGTTATCAGAAACTAGCTAGCACTTCATACAGCATAATGCTGTAATACTATGGGACCTTAATCACAGTGATACATTGTTTCTTACTCAGAAATACACAGAGAGTAATCAGTATGAAACACAGACTCAATGGGAAACTCCTTATTATCAAAACTATCACTATCTTTTCACAGGCCACTTGCATTATTCGGGCTGTTCTGGAGTACACACAGGCTCTCTTTTAACTACTAAACCTGCATGAAAAAACAAAAGGTAAGAAATGGACTCATTAGCTACAGGTCACTTAAAATGGACTGCTTGGTTAAATACATAGTGGCACCATAATTATTATAGTTCGTGTGTAGGCAGCTAGCTGCTTGGGTGACTGGTGAATGAAAGCAGGAAATTCCCTTAGAAGATCTTATTAAGTACAAATGCAACTTTTGAGAGATGAAAATAATAAACATAATGCCATTTATGAAGAACACAACATAACGTATGGTACAGGAAGAGCATTTGCAATGTTTCTGCTTACAGAGAAACAAGAGTTTGTTAGGACAGTCAAGAAATAATCAATAAGCATAATTTGAAAATAGAGAATAAGGAACTACAATCAAAAATAGCAAAGGAGCATTCTCTAAATAAAATATTCTCTAAATAAAAGTGTGATAAAGCAATGGCATCATTTTCATCCCAAATGGGCCTAAACATTCAGTACTGGCAATTCTGTTCACACCACAGCAAATGCAAAAGCATTACTTTAGTAGTTTGAGTGTCAATAATCAACATCAACAGAGCTTTTTCATGCAACTTTACCTTAGATGACTGACGATAAAATGGGTTAGTAGTTTTCTGCCCACAGGGAGCAGAAGCTGAAGAAGGGCTATAAAGAGACTCTGGCTGGGGAACAAGAGTTATGAGACAACTAGTAAATAAACATGCAGCTTACACAGACTCTACAATGAGGAAGTTTAGTTTCTAGTGATGCAAGCAACTCATATGAAAGCTCAGTAGCTTTTGTCTGCAATGTCCATGCAGCTTAGTGACACTTCCATGTACTTCTAGGTCCTTTCATTAATGTCCACAGAATTTTTTAACAGGTGCTGTATTTCTGCATGCGCTCCTCAGACACGCTGTTAATCTCTAACAGATGGTTTTAGTTAGACTCCTACTCTGACCCCCAACAAATTATCTTTCTTGAGGCTTTTCAAAATAGTTTGAGGACGGCGTGCTGGAGGGCATTTCCAAATCCAAATCGATTTCATTCTAAATGGAAATAATACTTAAATCAAATCTTTGTTCCTAAAATAGTTGAGATGGCACTTTCAGGATTAAATATCCCATTCCCAAATACCATCTTGAACATTTGCTTTATCTATTACTACGTATTACATCTCTTTTCATATTCTTTATGCTTACCCTTGGTCTGCTTATAATGCTCTGTACCATAAAGACTACAGGATTGCCTGCCTTCCGTATGGCTTCCACAGCTTGTTCGTGGCTGGCATCTCTGAGGTCAATTCCATCCACCTGTAATTGGAAGGCCTCATCTTAACATTGCAAGAAGCTACAAGAGTCATGAGTCAGTTCTGAGTTTTAGTTAGGAAACTTTGACTGAAACCTAAGCCCAAACCTCTGTTTCTAGCGGACCTTTCTACTGGCTTGGCCTGAGATCCCTCAAACACAGGTTTGATATTTCCAAGAGCACTTGTAGGACATTAAATAAATATTCTCTGATTCCTCATTTTAAAAACAGGTTTTCCAACATTTTTACTTTGGACTCTGTAAGTTTTCCCACAAGCACTATAACTGAAAAGATATCATAATCTGAAGATAGTAGGAGTGTTTACCGAATACTGCTTCCTGGAAATCCCACCTCCAGAAAGAACTATTACTCAGGACTTTATGAGATTTACAAACTGAAACTTCTTAGGTGCTAGAGAGTCTTTCACGATGGGGTATTATGCCAGTATAATGTACTTTTTTCTCTTGTTTTATCCTTTTTTTTTTTTTGCTAAAGCAAGGTAAGATCAATTTTAGCTACTAGACACTTTCTTCAGAAGTTAAATTTTTAGGTCAGAGTTGAAAAGGTTTCTATCTTCTGGAAGAATGCTTTTACACAGGATGGCTAAGGACAAACTTGTGCCTGGTCAGTTTTTTTCATATCTGTATATGTATGGGTGTGTAAAACAATTTGTCCTGTTATCCAGCTAAGAACAATGTTAAGGTGAGGTTAGCATCAGTAAAGTACTGTCACAACGACCACAATAAAAGCTAGAAGCTAACACAGAAGGGTTATTTGTTAGTGGCAATTCTAGCACACAAACTCATATGATGAGAAGGATCTCTACAACTTTTAAATTGTCTAACTCAAACTTAATCATCCAATGCAAATAAGAGAGCACAAAAACAATCTGAGAGAAATTCTAAACCTATGAGGAACTGAACAAGAACAATAACATCCTCCAAATTCCCATGTCTGAAAAACTGTATGCTCTAACAGAGATGGAAGTTTACATATGCCACAACTTGAGAAACTGAAACCGTCCATTCAGAAACAGTCACATTAACACAACATTTTGATTTCACTCACCCATTCCACCTTCTACAAGCATCACTGTCAGAGACAACTGCACTCATTAAAATATATTTATTCAGATGAAAAGAATGTTTTTAACTTTGTGGCCCTCAAGCAAAATTCCACCTCCCAACTTCTTATACACTGCAAACTGTTCCATCCTGTTACAGGAAGTGCTACCTATACTAAGGTATTATTTCAAGATCCTCGATATCGGTCTTGTAGCAAACAGCAAACTGCAGGTTCAGTACCACCATGTAAGTCAAATCCAGTCTGAGCCAGAATAAACAACTCCATCACCCTGCTTGTTGTGCTTCTTACTGATGAACAGTCAGCTAAGGACATCCAGCAGGGTTAAATGCAGGCAGTTCCTATTAGCCTGACACTGGAAATAGGACAATGTCTGACACTGATAGTCATGCCAGGAAAGATCTACTCCCTTTAGTTCATTCTTCAATATCTTCAAGTGAGAATGCAGAAGTGGCTGCATGAGCACAGGACTAGCTAAGTAAAAGAGAAATGAAGATAAATCCCGCTCTGCAATACCACTAGCTACGTTATACTCAGGCATGGGCAAAATGTTCTTGATACCTAAAGTATCAAACACAGATTTCTTCATGTCAGGAGAAAAAAAAATTGTGCCTCCCTTAACTTCTGCACAAAATGCATAAGAATTATGTGAATCAATTAAGATTTAAGATGGAAATAATCTTGGCATTCATTTGCATAGTTTGCACTGGCTGTTTCTACTGCTACCCAGTACGCGAAGGTGAAAATCTTTTAGTTTCACCAAACTTAAGCTTTTTTCTACACATTCTGGTTATCAAATAGGCAGGTCAAACTGCTGGCTTTGCAGATTCCTGCTCACACAGTCAGTCACCTGTTTCAGGCTGGATATTCAACTTAACAGGCAGCTGTCTGCACACAAACATCAGCAGATGGTACTAAAGTCTGTGTGGTTCAAGTGGTATCAGCTGTAGCAATTGCTCAGCTGTCAGCCCACCACACATCCATCCCAGTGACTCCTGAGATGCTGGGGGAATTGCAGCAAAAGACATTCAGATGGTACCTCTACAATCCGATCTCCAGTTTTCAGTGTTCCGTTTTTGCCAGCTGGGCTGTCTTCCAGAATGTGTTTGATAAAGATCCCTCTCATCACTTCTCCATTACTGAGGCGGCTTCCCATCCCTCGCCCTCCAACAATGCTGATCCCCAACGACTTGCTAGGCTCTCTCCAGAGTTCAACCCTTTTGTGACAAAAAAAGGACCAAACTAAATTAAAATCTGTTGTGATTATGACAAAGCTGTACATTGAAGACACCTGGATTTGCACAATTGCTTTTAAAATTCTGAAATAACTCCTCCTTGGAAAGTTTTTTCAGTGAAAGTTATTGATTGGATTGATGGAAATGGATATGGATTGATCAGAAATTCTGTAATTGAGTCTAGTATCAGTCACTTTGTTTTGCATTCTAATAGAAACTTTGAATCTCTCCATCTTTTTTGACTTGATCCCTGAGAGTCAGCTTGGAATAAGTAAATTATTATAACAATCAAGACACTGCTAGACTGCAGAGATTTTAGCCCAATGGCAGTAAAAGTCAACCACTAAACACTCCTGCAATGCACAACATACCTAAGGTGCAGCAATTCTGTTGGTTTTTCACTCTTCTTAAAATATGTTTCAAAAATTTCGAATTGCAGATGACATTTTATAACGTGCAACTAGACCTGCACTTACTTCCTGGGCTGATTCCAGTTACTGAAAGCCGCATTTTGAAGTTCACTTTCTTCTCCCTCCCCTTCTTCACGTTCTGGAAGCTCTGGGAGTTCCCTGATGATAAACAGGAACATGCAATTAATTTCTAAAATATCCATATAAACACTAGATTTTTCTGAATAATTTAATATATTGAGTCACCCTGCCAGTATCAGAATTTGTACACCCGATTCATGCAAGGAACTTTTTTTTCCTGATGTCTTTTAGAATACATGTGATGTTCAGGAATTCCCTGGCCACTTTTTATCTGCAATGAATCTTCTATCCACAACACAGAATAAAATACTATAATTTGGAACTAGAACCAAATCAAAGCTAAAGTTAATGTACAGTTTTCAAAATGGAAGAAATTACAACAGCAGAACTCAACTAAACTTACTCCTTTTGGAGTTGAATTGCAAAAAAAACCAATTATTAATCACTTGGAAATTCTGGACTGTAACTGCAATTAATTTTTGAAACTCAAAGAAAAGAATGACATAATTTATTCTTCCCAGTTATGTTCTGGGAAGACCATCAATACTGAAGTATTAAGTTGGAAGCACTTCAGTATTTGTGGCAATACATAAATCCAATTGCATGATATTTAAGAGAAATTTAGAATGAGAAAGAATTCAATCTCCTTTTTGGACAGATCAAACAGCCTTGTAAAAATGCTTAAAAATTTGCTAGTCAAAGCAAAAACTATATTTTTAACAGCTTGTTATTGTAGTGGCTGCTGGTCTGAAGAAAATCATCCATCTTTCATCTCTTCTAAACTAAAACTTATTTTCCCAAAATATGCAAGGTGTATGGAAAGAGTTACATTTGAGAGCTATTTGGGAGAAAGCTGTAAGCCTTTTGACTTACCTGACAATATGTGAAGGAAAAGGTTCAAGTGGCACAGCTCCCTCTGTCTGTTGTCCCAAACTGGCCCTGTACTCGTCTAAATTTTCTGCGGGCACATATGTAATACTGCAATAAAATGGGACATGATTAAACTAGCATAAGGAATGCCAGTCCTCCCTTTAGTGGTTGTGGTATAGATATGAGGAAGCCACTCAAGACTACTTTGTTGACTTCAAAGCCACAGTGCTGGTATGTTGGGAATAAGCACTTACACAAATCCTTTGTGACTTTGCAACAAGTATACATTTATAGTCAAATTAGGGAGATGAACAGCACATAATTTTTTTTGTAATTAAAGTAAATGGTGCTTGAACAGTGACAGGAATGTAACAAGAGAAAATCCAGCTTCATTCAAAACACAGACTCCTCATGCAAAGACAAACATTGAAGGATCTGTAAGGTTTGAGGCACCATTACCACCCTCAATGACTGTCAAAAATGTTTCTGAAAGTTGGCCTGTAGGAGGTTTTGTGCTTTTCTGGGTGGTTTTGTACTTATTTCAGATTTCTATGCTTTTAGTGGAGAATACTTCATGGGTTTAGACATAAAAATGTGTTACAGCACACCACCTATGCCACAGGGACCAATCCCCTGGTCAACTCCTTCCTCTAGGCCTTCATGAACTTCCAACCAGTTTAGGACAGTGCGACAGCAGTGTTTCATTAGCCAAATGGTATGCAGACTCCACTTGGTGTTTGAGAGCCAGAAACAGAAATGGCCCATAGACTGGGAAGAGTGAAACAAAGAGGGGAAAAAAGATTAAGGCCTGAAGAATATCCTTTGAAAAGCTGCCATCTGGGAGGCAAATGGATACTCACTACGTACCATGATATACACAGGACTACTTAGATAGGCCTCCTTTAACGATACTTTGTCTTCTTAAAAATCTACAGCTTAGCTGTCAGACTGAAGTATAGCAAGAAGTAAGGCTGATGGAAAAAGGGCAGAAAAAAAAGTCTGTCTTGCCATACATAACATTGTTAAAAGAAAAAATAATATATTTCCCCATGGAAGAGATAGGGCTAAAGGAAAAAGAAAAGATCTTGGCCACTTCATAAGGATATGTAAACTGCTGGGAAGAGACTTTAAAGTCTGAGGTTTTCACATGGAGCCTTCTCTTGTCCATTATTTCTGACTGATATCCTCTTTGTCACACCCTGATTACCACTGATTCCCCCTCTCCACAATTTTCTACTGAATACATCAAGCATCAGAAGAAATGCAAATAATCTTTTATACAACTAATGCTATCAGTCTAAAACACGCTACCAAAAATTATTGTAAGGACCACCTTAACGTGTCCATCTGTGTATGTGTCCAAGCACGTTCCCTATCTCCTCTCACATCTATCGTATCTAGAAAAGTGCAAAAAGTATGAAGGTGTCTAGGGTGCTAAACGGAAGTAACTCACTAATTCTTTTAATGGAAATTTCTAAAACTGTATTATCTAAATCCATATCCATTCTAAAATCCTCATTATCAACAGCTTTACCTCTTCCTTAAATCTCCCTGTTCTGCATTGGCCTTTTTTCAAACATGTAAGTGTTACTCCACTCGACACAACATATTTTCCTTTGGGAGGGATGAGAAGTTAAAATACACTTGGAAACAAACTCTCAGCCCAATGTCACCAACCCTTATCTGCCTTTCCTGAGGGCGTTCTAGCACTGGGAAATGCTAAAGCAAAAAGCAAGAGAGAATTTTGGAGAATATTGACTACTACTTCTCAGCCATCTCCAACTCCAAGTGTGTTGAGCTACAGCAAAGTACTAGTATTATGCTCACAAAATTCTCATGGGTCAAATGCTGATGCAGCAGCTTCACCCAAAGGCCCATAAGAATACCTTGCCTCTACAAAACCTGTAAGACCTGCTAGTTACATTTCAACGTAAGAAAATGTAACATTCATTCAGTTATATTCATCACTTACAAAAATAAGTAGGAAATAATGTCGTTTTCCCTTGACAGAAAGATACAGTAAAGAAACCAGAACTTCTGGCTAGAAAGCCTGGAAAATCTCCTTTATTCTAAACTGAAGTGTGGAAAGGAGAATGGCACACCCCTACAAAGGAAACATGTCATCCCAGATTTGGCCTGAATATATACATCAGACTATGACCTCTGATAGTACAGTGTCCAGTATATATCAACTCTTGTCTAGTCCTTTTCTGCAAGGAGCACAAGGCAAATAATTATGCAGAGTGCCAAGGTCCAAGGGTAGTAGTAGTCCTTACCTTAAACATGAGCACTTGAGATCAGCTCATCTCAAGGGGGAGGCAAACCATATGCACTCCAACTTCTGGGATACCCCATTGTGTTTTGTTATATGATTAAATAACTGACATTGTGCTGAATCATTAAAAAGGTATGAACTCAAAGGATGCTCTCAAAGAGTTTCAAATGCTACTTAGAAACATCTCTGAAAAGCTGCCTCAGCGTCCCCTTCTGTCTACAGCACTGGAATTATAAAGAAAAGAGGTTTGTTTTACCATTTTTAAAAAATGCATCTAAAATTGAGCAACTGAATTACCTAATTGATTTCCACAGATGGAATAAAATTTAAATAATCTCACTGGGAGCTGTTACATTTTAGCTCTTTGGAAAAATACATTATTTCTATTCTAGTGCTTAACTACAGTTCTAATAGCCTAATTTAAAGCACTCAAAAGAACATTCAGTATGTTTTTAACTATTCATTCTTATCTACATGTTCATTTTTATCTACGTTTCTGTAATGCTTCAGTTGCTTCACAATTATAAACCAGAACATTTGCATTTTGCAAAAAAAAAGAAAAACATACAAAAGGAAACCAAATTACATGGATCCAATACATTAAGTTATATTCTGCATGGAGTTTATTTTGTATCTTGCTCGTGATTTCCAAAGTCCAGTTAACTGCAAAGATTTCCCTAACTGCTCTTATTACCTGTATTACTGATGCGACTGTCTTCCTATTCTCTCTGTTCTGCATGTTATTATTGAAATGAAAGAGTAATTTCCCTGCTTAGTGCTCATTGCTAGACACCTCACATTTATCAAATCCATTGCTTGCTGGATTGCTGCTCGAGCTCACTCAGAGGTCAAAGTGAGGTCTGAAGACATTCAGCATCATCCTGAACAGCTCAGGCTGTGGCTGGGATGACGAGGGGCACAGATCAAGAAGTACTTTTGGCTCCTCTGACCAACCCTGTTGAACTTTGTGCTGTAAAGCAGAAATAAAACCCCACCAAGGCACCTGAATAGTTCATCTGCAAAACAGACTGGTAATCATCTTAATGTAGCTACAGGGAAGAAAGTAAGAGAAACAAGGGCCAGAAAGCAGACATGAAGACAGAGAAAACAAAATAAATAAATCACTGCTCCACTTCTGTGTCATATTTCTTCACTGCAAGAGAAATTAAAGTTCAGCAATTTCAAAGGAAAGTATATGCATGGTTTAACCATCTTCCTCTCTTTTGTAGATGTACAGCTCGGAAGAGAAGTGTTCTGGTTTTCTTTCTTGAGAGCTATCATCACTTCTTTTACCCCCAGAGATATGCACTAGCAACTAAAGCAGTGACAATGGAAACACCAATGGTTGTACATATGAAAATATCTTGTAAACACAACACTGCATGCAGTACAGAGGAACATTTATCACATGCTTGACTGAACAGCCACACAAAATCTTAAAACACCAACAAATAAATTACAAAGTATGGAAAATGCTTAGGACAAATTACTGTAATGAACATTTAAGGTTCAATTTGAACCTCTGCATACATGAAGGAAGTAAAATATAAGTGCCACAGAAAATATGACACTGAGATTAATCCAGATATCAGTACATAGTACTCATACCAATTCTAGAAGTGAACCTTGTACACATACACACAACATGCACACGTGCTCCGAGCACATCTTGGGTGGCTGTCATAGATCAAATTTAAAAATATTAACAATGATTTTTTTAGAATACAGGTCTTTTCATTCCAGACTTAGAATGTGTGCTTCAATCGTCAAGTTAAAAGCCATATATAAATATATAGTAGAATTATACACACACAGTTGTATCTTTTTTAATGAAAAAAAAAATATATACACATCCACATGTGCAGCCACAGGTGCATGCACACAAAAACATACATAAGAAGAAAGAATATGTACCTATATCTGGATATATCCCTGACATTACTATTGATGTCATAAAAGCATGGAATGATTTTACAGACAAGTTGCAACACAGAGCCATAATGAGTTTCTGAATTGCCAATACTCACACATAACAGAGGGCCTGATCATCAGCAGGTGCTGGAGAAGATCTAGAATGTGAAGCATACGATGCAGCATCTTTTTACAATGGTGTTAATTAGTATCAATGTCTCATGCTGAATGTGAGAGGCATACTTATGTATGTAGATGTGTGAGCTGGATTTTTTTTTTCCTTCCTTTCCTTTTTTTTCCCTGTTCCACCTCCACTTCATCTACATCTAACCCAGAAAACATCTGGTCTTTATTATTGGCTATAGGAGTGATTATTAGGAGGCATGGAAAATGGAATTGCAATCTCTCTTATTTCTTCATCAGGAATTTATCCCCCTGTTTAGTCAGGTGAATTCTAATTCAGCTTTATAATTATCTGACAGGTGTTACAAGCAGCTGCTGCTGAGCACAAGACACTGGCTTTTATTACAGAAATAGAAAACCTCCTTGCAAGGTAGAGCGAGAAGTGAAACAGAATGCATTCAGTAAGGCCACACACCTGGTTTTCTACAAACAGAGGGGAATAAATTTAAATACACAACTCAAACTCAGACTGCTGGTTTTTGAACTAGTAAAATCAAATACCCTTTAACAGAATTAAAGAATGGCTTTGTGTTTTCTCTGCAAATACTATTTGCTACTGTTCGAAATATAGCTTTAGAAGCAAAATATATCTGCTTAATCACTTTTTGGGAGCACCCTGCTACCCCAAAAAAGCTCAGTCTAAAAGTTAAGGGGTAAATTTTGCAGTAAGGACTAAGAGAGATGATATCTGGATGGTCACGTCTGAGTGCTAGCATAGCCTTGTTTCCCAGGGAAGACATCAAAGAGATTCAGCTTAGATCTTTGAAATGATGGCACTTAAATCAAAAATGCTGCAAGGTGATGCACCATATTAGTTCTGAACTCACAAATATGGAAAAGGAACAGGGAAGGGGTGTGTATCCTTCTTAGCAAATATGAAGAACTATCTTAACACGAAGCTCCTCATATTCAAATTTCTGATTTGGGGTTTTATCTGCATGTGTGTATCGTATTTTTCTGGGATCCTGTACTGCTCCCTCAAGTTAAAAATTAAAGAGAAGTTTGATTATGCTGAATAGTTTCACAGCAAAACTATGTAGTCTCAAAAAATACTGTAATTTTTTTTGCAAGACTCCTTTAGAAACTACTGAAGGATATGTTTCTTTTTCTAAGATGGAGAAGCTGGCTTAATTTTAAAACTTGTCATAGGAACGCAACAAAGAACAGAAAATACAAAACAAAAGACAAAAATTTTGAGTAAGAATATGAATAGCAATGGCCCCTTTTCTGAAATATCTTTTAGAAATAGGATACATTTTTCTCTGGAAAATCTGAATATTCACACCTAAGGCAAGATTTTAGTATTTCTAACATATCTGTAAAAGAATAAGACTACAAAACAAAACTTGTAGTCACACAGCATAAAGTACAGCAGCTATAAAAGGATAAGAACAAATAATGAACACATCTGTATTTGATCACGAAGTACAGCACTAAAAAAAGATACCTCATAGAAGAATGGTGCTGCAGCACTTGTGTCTCTTAAGCAGATGTATACAAACACATGTACATACAACCGATTTCAATCATGATAGTTGGCAAGTTGCAGTTTGGAAGCCTACAGTAATAACCTATGTCACACTTTATCAACACTGACTTGCTTATATTCCTGACAGCATTAACAATAATTTAATTCATTATCTGAGCATATCCCTTTATTGAAACACAATCTTAAATGCATGACAGCTATGGAGCAGGCAAGTAAACCTAGTGCCCATAATGAAGGTACTTTACCCACCTGCTCCCAAAACACTAGGTCTCTTGCAAGCTAGAATACTTCTGGGAGAGTGTGGAATGCCCTACTGTCCATTCTGAACTCAGTTCTAACCACAGTTACCCATAACCACATTGGGGCTGAATTGATCCTTTCAAGGCCACCCTCCCAAATAAGTAGAGGCTTCCATTACCAACAGCTCCATTAATCCATTTCCATATCTGACCCACTCAATATTACCACAGGGCAAACAGATAAAACAGCCACTAGGTTTTGAAACTGTAAACCCAGCATCAGTATGTCGACCATTCCACCCACATCTTCAGGAATAGCCTTATATCCAGATGGTGCTTGTAGGCAAAGTTAACTCCACAACCACAGCAACTAGAAAGAATTGTACTTTAAAGCAGTTAAAATGTTGTAAATTGTGTAAACTTGAGAAGCAGAAATTTTCTCAAGTAGAATTCTCAAAACTTGTACTCATTATTGGAAATTTAAAACTACTACTACCAAGAGCAACATCTCATTCATATGTACTACTAAAAATTGGAAGTGACTACAAAAAACAGTGTGTTTCTACTGCTTGTCATAGATATACTGAAATGTTTGAAGCATTAATTTTCTGCATTAACATCATATTTCATACTTTCTATCTGGCACCCATTAAAAAACTAAATGAAATTGCTTGTTCAATATCTGGGACAGTCCACCTTCAAGAACCACAAACATCTTGAGAAAATTGTAAAAGAGTCACCCTATGAATGCAAAATTCTGTCTAATCCTATTTTTTCAATAAAACTAGGCAGGGCAGTAATAATGATAATACTCATGAAAGTGATTTCTAAGAATATCTGAAGCCCCTCACACAGGTGATCTTGTCTTTGAAATCCATGGAAATGTAATCTGAAGGTGAATTATCAATCTGATGCTGCAACTTAAAATTGATGTGTAATAACAGCACTTTCATTTTAAATACCTGTATGAATAAAAAAAAATTTCATTATCAGCCTTTTCCTGCTGAAATTCATTTTCTAGTTTTACCTACTTTATGTCTGGTCCAATAAGTGAATGTCGTCTCAGCATAGCCCGGGCTTGTGCATTGGTTAAGTTAGTGGTTGACTCTTCATTAATGGACAGGATGCAGTCCCCCACACCAATCCGTCCATCACGACTTATTGAGCCTCCATGGATAACACTGCGAACTATCATTCCCAAACCATCTTTATTGGAACTTACTGTCATTCCTATAGTAAAAACACATGAAACAGTTAATGTCTTTGAGCCACAGCTCTGGGTACCAAGATAAAGAAATGTAACCTGGAATACAGGGGAAGAAAAAGTCAGCCGACCTGCCAGTATCACCAAGCATATAAATGTTGCTCTTACTCTCCCCCTTTGAGACACCAATTACAAATCACAACCACAGTAACTTTACCTTGTTGTCAGTTCACATACTTAGCTCAATGCAGAAAAATTAAGACCGAAGAATATTTAAGCAGAAAATAAGAAAGATAATGAATTTGCTTAAAAACTATCTAAAATCACCACTCTTCTAATGGTTCACTGAGTTTATACACATTACACTTCTGCTTATGACAACACTCTTTGGAAGGAAAGTGAAATGATTAAACAGGTAATTAGCAGGCAACAAATATACACTTATTTTCAATAGAAAGCATGAATCAGATCCCACTGAGATGGTGAGATGGCTTCCCTTCCCACTGTCCTAGATGGGCCATAGCTTAGACCCAGAAGAGCATCCTGTGCTCTTCTTCTGTGAAAGTCTGCGTATTGCTAGTGGATACAGCCCAATAGTTCAGTTAAATCAGTATCCTACTGTGGCACAGAAGGACACTGCTTCTTAATATTCTCTACTTTCTTTCCAGTAACGGGAAATAAGACAGGTATAATCTTGGCCCCTTCTCTCCAATGGGGAACCTATAGGACTAACTTATGATGGCCTTCATGTGTCATTGTGACTCTTCTTACACACATGAGTTGTCACTGTTATCTTCAGGCACTTGGTGTTCATGAAACAGACCCCAGTAACAGTTTCAGGAAAAGCTTAGTTCTTCACTAAGGCAGTGGGAAGTGCAGGGCTGGAACCCTTGAATTTCACCCAATGATCTTCCACTATCTTAATACTGCTAATAAAAAGCTTTATTTTTCTGAAATGTGGATTGAAATTCAAACCTAACCTTGCTGTTTGGTTAAGATAGTAACAGACATTACTGAGGGTAGTGTAATAGCACTTTAGGAAAACATCACACATACAACAGACCCCCTTCCCCTTTTTCTATACTAACATTATAATTACAGATCCACAAGGCTGATGTCATACTTTGGACACCTACAGTTTCAGGTTAAAAATGCAAATGCCACAGTAAAGTTGCCAAATTTTCTGCAGGACAGTGGCATGTCAGCTCTTCTGCATTTGGGTGCTTCTCATAGTTTAAAAACTCACAGTCAAAATGTTAGAGCTCCAGCAGTGGCTGGATTAAAGAGCTGCTGCAAACTATGGGTGACACCATGTAAAAGGAAAAAAGAAGTGCCAGTTCTTAACTCTCAACTATTTAATTGATGCAGCTCCAGCTTTCAACATCATTCATAGTTCTTGAGTTAGATACTTTTTAAAAAATGAAAGGTAAAAGCACTGCAGCGATGTGTGTGAACTGGTCACTGTGTCCAGGCTGCTTCCCAGGCCAGAGCACACTCAGACTGGAAGAAAAACGCTACAGTCAAAAGCCAGAAAAAAAGAAACATTCACATTTGTATTTTGTACATATCAAGACCAGTCTTACTTTTTCTGCACAAAATGTCTGCCAATATGAACCCGGCCCAAGTGTTTTCATGCCATATTACGCTGGACATGAAATTTGCTTTGATGTTCACTGCACTTAAAATACTCATACACATAAAATGAAAACCTACTCCACTGAATGAACAGTTTATTCCAAAGAAAACTTTTTTTACAAAATCAAGATGCTTCAAAATGCACTTCAACCTACAGTTTATACAGCCTGGCAATGAGGCCAGTAAAGGTAGCAGTTAACCAAGCCCCTCATAAGATAAACCTTATACCCATATCAGCCTTTTCTACATGTTTCTATTTTTCAGACCCTGATTTTAAACCAGATCCATTTTGAAGAATGGCTGTTTCGTGAAGGTGATATGTGGCAGACTGAGTATCCAGCCATCAGAATGTAGTTTATTCCAGGTCTAGATGCCCACTGAAACGCAGCGTCAGAGCTGTAAAAAAGTGGCACCCACCTCTGCACAGCAAGGAAGTCCTGACTTGAGACTGTTTTTAAACATCCAGTTCTGTGGACAACCCATGTTAAAGCTTTTGAGAAGTTACTGTAATAGCCAGCACCCACACAAAGTCCTGCCCTACCAATCCCAGAGAGTCTTCAAGATTATGCAGTTGGCTGAAAGAAACAGCACCAGGAACCTAAATCAAACCAAATGAACATGCAAGCCATGAAGAGCCGGGATGCATCACTGCCTTTCAACACAAAGCCTTCCTGGCATGGGCTCTGGGAAGGTTTTATTCTTTTTCTCACCCTCACACTGCCCAGGGCCACACCTGAGAACAGGACAGGACAATGAAAAACATTATTATCTGTTGTGTGCTCACTCCAATGTGTTTCTAGTCAGTAGGCTCAGGAAGTTGCAGATTGCAGGTATCTAAAAACTTTGAACTTCACTATAAAATTATAATATCATTAAGCCAAAAATACTACCTATTAAATTTATCAATGACATGATTTTCAGAAACATTGAGGCACTTTAGATTCAAGTACAAATTTGAGGCAAGGAAGCAAGCAGCTTGTTTAGCCCATTTTGACCATCCTCAGGAAGCAAGACTATTTTGTGTTTACAAATATTTGAAAGTCTCATCCGCAGCTCTTTGACCATAGTGTTCTTCTACAGCATTCCCTGGCTTTATCTTGTTTTTTCACTATTATTAGTACATAAAAAACCAGCACATTAAAATTGTTCTGTTAACATTTAGGAATGGCTAAACTTCTTTATGGGAAAACAAATTCTCAGTGAGACTGCATATTTCACTTTTGTGTTCACAAAACATATTTCACTTTTGTGTTCACAGTGACAGCAAATGGATCCAGTGCCATTACAATCAAACAGGGCAAGAGCAGCAAAACATGAATATCCCGTTCCCTAGAAATGGAAAATATTTAGTTTTTACTAATTAAACAGGGAACATACAAGGGAAACCAACAGTCATATTCCTGAAGAGTTTACAAAAAACGTTCGCTAACTTACCTAGGCTTGAATTGCCTTTTGCAATAGTGATAGTCTTCTCATACATGTTTTTGACTGAATTTGGGAGTGTGGAATTTCCCTCCAATGATACTGGGCATCTCTCTTCCATTAAAAGCAATTGATCCTAATGTAAGGGAAACCAGATTACCAAGATAAAAATATGATTGGTCATACTGATCTCAACTACTTTTGCCTTACACAAAAGCCATGCACATAATTAAGTCAGATTCCTTATACAGACATTGGAAAAGTCAGTTCATCAAAGATCAAATGAACATCATGATTTCTGTTTTCATTCAGGCAATATACCAAATCTATCACAGAGCATGGTTTTAATTTAGGGACATCAAAATTAGTAGAAAGAATTGAGGGGCTTCAGATTCATTCACTACAGATGTCTGACAATTTGCCAGTACTAAAGTAACAAATCTTCTAAGAAATTACAGCTCTTTTAAGCATTTCTTAATAAATCACTGAATGGAATAAATAAGAAACACGTGTCACAGTGACTGTCATATAAAGGAAAATTATGTTTGCCCACTGCAGCATCACAGGTCAGTTTGCAAGCTGAACTGCACAGGCTCGCAAGAACAACATGAGAGCAAGACATTCCCACCACCCCCCTTGGATTCCCAGGCGTGATTCCAGCTGTGCGCCTTGCACTGATGCCCCTGTGAAGGTTAACAAGGGCTAAGAAAACTCCTCTGTCCTGCCCAATGGGTACACTGTGGTGCAGCAGTATCTAATGACGCAAGGCCTGAGAAGACTTGGATATACCCTGTACTGCCAGCCTCTGAGAAAATACTATCTTGATGACATAAATTATGTCCTCTTTTGGAAAGGTCTGTATCCCAAGTTTTGATGTGAGCTAACACATCCGAAGGACATTAACAATCAAAGAAATACACACAGCTATTGGCCTGTGACAATTTCTGCAGAAATTCTTCAGTGTAAGTACAGGCTTCCTGTATGTCTTTAATTATTATTAAAAAAAAAAAGAAAGGCAAATAACTTTACTTTTTCATTGTGATCAAGCTGTGTGGTAGTAGCAAGGCTTGTATTTAGTACAATTTCTGATGCCATCTGAGATACAGTCCATGCTGCTGTATTTTCACTTTCATTTGCGTTGATATCTGAAACCTCCAGAGTCAGAAGATCTGTTTTAGTAAAATCACTTGCAGTTTCCAGGCTACTGTCCACTACAGACTTTTCATCTCTCAGTCTCTGATTCAGATTCATGTTGTACAGATTCTTCTCAGATACATGGAAATCAGCTGCAGCATTTGGGCATTCCTCTCCAACAGACTGTTCAACACAGGAGACAATGAACAATCGCCATTCATTTGTAGTGTAATTCAAAACCACATTTCATGCTAAAACCTTAAACAAAAACTAATCTCACAGAATTTAAACATACTGCTGTAATATCAGCAAGATCAACCTCATCCGCAGCTCCCGAGAAGCAATCATTCTACTATAAAATAAACCTGATTTCTTAGACAATTTCTTCTGCTTTATAATACCAGAAATGAGTAAACTAAGTTACTAACTCTAACTTGAATAACTCCAGTAAGTTTTTTAAATTCAAGCATCCAGCTGTTTTTCTCAGGTGAAAGAACTTTGCAAGACTAATGTCTTTACTTTCAGCACATTTAGTAAGCAAAGAGGAATTTCAAGCAGCTCAGACAATAAGAATGCATTGTTATCATCCATTTAACTGACCAGAAACATATTAAGATTTCTCCTCCTCAGAAAGAGTGACAAGTAAAAACCTGGTCAAGCCTCAGCAAAATGTGAATATTGGGGATTTGAAGTGTGACAACAATGAAATTCAATAATGCAATTAGAAAAGCTTAACAGTTAATAATTATTGCGAAGCTACCAGTTATGGCTGCATGTAGAGGACTAAGTTCTCTACATATTTGTTTATACTTCCAGGATTCTGAGGCCACGCCATTGAAATGTTTCAAGGTATTTCAATAATCACAACATTCTGGAAAAGAAAAAAACTTCAAGTATTCTCTACCTGACCTTTTAAAGTAAGTTATTTTAAAAACATGTAGGCCATTACATTTTAAAAAGATATATCGAGGACTTATAAGTTTCAGACTTAGAGGGTCTGTATCAATATTAGGGATTTTTTTCTGAAATGCAGTAAAAACTCAAAATCAACTACTGCTATCTGTCTTAGTTGCTATCCACTGCTCCTATTGTTCTATTGCTTCTCCAAAAAGCTGGGGAGACATGTTTCCAAGGATTCGGAGATATTTTGCAACATTTTGTCTCAAGAGCCTTAGAATTAATTTTTGTCAACTTTCATGAAGTGCATACATGCTTGTTCTGTCCCCAGACAAAAATCAAAAAAGCCTTACCAGTAAATAAGTGGTTTAAGTAACAGCTGAGAAGATAATTGAGCAGAGCCTAAATACAACTAATCTGCATGATATAATCAATGACATAATTTCCTACCTTTTTGAGAACAGAACACGATACTGTAATTTATTTAAATTGTTTCATAAGGTTTCAAATATAGGGAAATCTACTTTTAAGCCTGTTTTGTACCCATTACCAGATCAGTGAAAACAAGCATCAAATCATACTCAACATTTATTTCATATGCCATATACACGTACTAAGAGTTGTATCATATACTAATTTTTATTTTTGTTTCACTTAAAGAAAAGCCAATGCTGTAATTTTTTAGGACAAATGCCAGTTCCAGGAATTTGTAACTATAGTAATATGTGGCCTCACTAGAGCATCTGCATTATTTTATGTATGTTTTTCAACACCTATTTTAAATGTGACACCTAAGTGACATTCAGAACCTACCAACTGCCCTGTAGCCAGAAATAACTAAAATATTTCTGCATTCATCACAGCATCAAATGGTGCTATTTTAATTTTTATTGCATTTCCCTTGCTTCAAAAATCTTAATGAATGGACAGATATTCCCACTACATTTGCTTTTTGAATAATTAATAGGTGACTTGATAAGAACGTAATACTCACTTCATACTGGTGTACAGAGATGAACACTGAAAAGTCAGGTCCATGGTATGTCAAAAGAGTATGTAAACCGAAGCTATTTTTAAGTCAATGTTGAAAATAACTAAACACTTTCTAGAGCCTCAGCGTGATATAGAATGTAAATCCAGTCTCTATCTCACAAAATACTCCTAAGCATGTAAAATGCATAATCCATTTAAGTAACAATTACAGAGTTAAACAATGCAAGCTGTCCCACTGGCACAGCAGAGATGTGCTCTTCTGTGGATTAGGAGAAACCATTAGAAGATGAAACTGGCTTTCTAACCAGCGCCTTATAAGGGGTAAACATGTTCCAGAAAGGTTAACAGTTACTGCAGCTCAGGTGCAGCAGAAAAAGCAGCAGCACCTTTTCAAGACTGCAGATTGCAAATCCAGTGTTTTTCAATGAAGACTGCTAGGAGAATGGAATTGGAAAGCTCGAGGATAGTGAAATAAATCTAAAGATTTAAAAGAAAAAAGAACATGAAAAACCACGGAAAGAAAGAAAACACAATCAGGTCATTATGGGTTTGTGACCAAGAACCAAAAAAGCTACTGATCTTAATATTCTTAAATAAATCTTCATTTTTTGCTTTACCTAAAAATTATCAGCAGAGTTTTGATATATAGGGATTTACTTTTAATTACAGCATTAATATGAAAATTTCATTCAAAACCACAGAAACATACTAATTATGGAAGCATAAAAGCAAAAATTAGGATGAAAATTTACTCTTGCTTTCATACTAAAATCTAGAGCAACGGAGTAATTTTGTGTTACCACTCTTTACTATGCTTTGAATGACCATCTTATTTTTCTAGGAGACTGCTTACCACACCTTTACTACTACAAACATCTCACCATACCCTGGCTAAATCATGCTTTGTCTAGCAAAAATCCAAGCTCTGCCTTCTATCTGCCTCTCCCTTCAACAAAGACATCTGAAAGACATCAGCACTACTCTAAGCAAAATTTTACCCTGATAGCAAATAGAGCATTCTTAACCAGGATGACACAGATTTATATCTGATAATACAGCCCTGCTCACAAAATCAAAGTTTGCCATCAATAAAACCACCCTCGATTTTACCTTTGGAGTTGATAACGGAAGAGAGAAGCCGTTGTTCACCTCACTGCTACAGGCACTGTCATGCAGAGCTGTCACTGAATCCTGGAAGACGTCTCTCTCTAGAGAATACTGTGATTCAAAGGTGGACTCATCCGCTAGATCTGCCTCGCCAGAGTCCACCTAACAACAAAAGCAATTCAATCAGCCAGGCTGCTGCCATCACACCACATAAGCCCCAAACACGTGCACACCAGCCACTACATAATGATACTTTTCTTCTTTTTCATTCCATGTTTTAGATTTAAATTACATTTGCACAGTGCAGAAGGAAAATTTTCTGCCTCCAGTAAACCTGTATTACTACTTCTTCACAGGTTGCAAAGAATATCTGAAGTAAAGCAAGAGTCTGAACCAGAGTAAATTGTGGGGCTGAGGCACGCTCATGATTATTAACAGAAGTACAAAGTGTTGGGAAGATTCTGTTGTACTTCTTGATGCCTATATTTTGCTCTCTTTGGGGCTTTTATTTTCAATTTTCTTTTACAAAAATTAGCACAGAAAAAAAATTAGCTTCACTTGGTGCCACATGTCAAGAATGTTCCCTGGACTCATTTTCTTAGGCTCAGTTATTTTTATACTCTTTTAAAAACAATCTGGAAACTGCAGTGCTTTATAGTGCATTGGTATGAAAAATTCATTACATTATTTTAGATTTTAAATTATTTTGCTTTTGACAACAAGATTACTACGGGCATTCCTATATTTCTATTTCTCTAACATGAGAAATAAAATTTTTAAAAGAGTTTTAGACACTGATATGGGTAGTTTTTTTGCTTTTTTTTTTAAATGAAATGTATTTTTTTCCATGACTCATATTATTTTCAATATTTTATTCTAAAGAATAAAATCAAGCCCCAAAACCCCTAATTTATGGTGCATATCATAAACTTGTATGAAGCAGATGAGTGCACCCATCTACAGAGATGGGATCTAACTTGTTTTTCAGCCCCTGTGGTTAATCATATCATGAATCCATTATAATAGTTGTAACAATCTGCAGTAATTCAACACATTGATTCCTTTTCAGGGTAAAAAGGATTATTTTTTTAATGATTTCAAGCCTATAGACTTAACTGCTAATCCCAACTGCTTCTTTGCTGTAACTTACTCTCAGCTCATCTTCTTGAAAATGTGTATTTGTTTTATCAAAGCTATGCCCTAAAGAAAGTATTGTGAAAATTCAGGACATATCTGTAAAATCTGAGTTCAGATCTGTCTATGAAAAACAGTATCTCATATGTGCACTCTCAAAACTTATCTTCAGCTGGGTGACTGCACATTTAGTTTCCTATTTTGCACATTTAATTAGACAACTGACAAACTTGATTGACAATTTTATTATGTCATGTATTTTCATTACTTTTTTTACAAGTTTTTTTTAATAGGAACCACAGATGGAAGCTAAATTTTTTATATAGTTTTAGTCTGATCATTTCAACACATCTTTAATTAAAGGTTATTTAGAATGTAAAACTTGTACTTCCTCTCAATGAAAGGAGCAAGACAAATACTTTTACCTAACTGCTAAAGGTAAAAACGGAAGAATTAAAAACATGCAGTCTTGTTTAAAGGCAAGTTATTAAGCCAGCTTGTCACCTGCAAATGCGAAAAAAACCAAAAAACCTGCTGAAAGCAGTAATGCAGAGATTATTACCGAGACAGGATCCATTTCAGGTTTTTGTTGAATTTTCTCTAATGAACTAAGTTCTGGTGTTTAGAAGCTGCTTCTCCGCCCAAGTCCGCAGAAAATGAGGGCCTAATAATTTCAACATCAGACTCAGACCAGAACAAACAACCATGAGAATACACACTTGGAATACATACATATACATGTGTATTCTAGTGGGATTTTGTTGGTTTTTTTGTTTGTTTGTTTGTTTTGTTTTTGTGGGAGGAGGCATTGGGGAATTTTTTGCTTTTTTGTAGTGCCTTAGTTCCTGTGTCTTTTTTAATCTGAGTTCTTATTGGTACCTTCTGTGCTATGTAAGGCACTGAATGCTCAAGTAAGCTGCATCGTTTATACAGGTGAATACCTTTTGACCTTGTAAATCTCATAATCACTGATTGATGCTGAAGGCTGAAGAATATTATTAGAGGAAGTATTTGCAGCTTTTGAAGACAGTGTTCCTTGTAAGGGTGGATTACATGCAAAAAAGGAATATCATAAACTTTCCACAGTAAAGTGATGCATTATGATACACAGAAAAATAAGCATATGAACATTAATCTAAAAAGGTGAGATTTCCAAAGAACTGCTCAGTGCATGCAAGGACAAGTGGATAGCCATGCACTTCTGAAAACATCAGCAAAATAGTTTTTTTTCTCAGCAATTAACATATCATAGGCCAGATTCACAGCTCATGCAAAAAGCCGTAATCTCTAGATGTCAGTTTCTGCAAAGTCAGAATCCACCCCACCCACAGTGGATGCGGTGGAGACAGCAAACACCAAAAAATAAGCATGGACAGTGACAAGGCAACTCTTTTCACTATAAAATGCAAAGACTGAAGAAATCTGTGGTAAGTTGGGCCACTAACCAGAGCCAGCTCAGCATGGAAGAGGGCTGCATCAGCTGGCCCCTCCTCAAGTGACTGGGCAGCGTAGAAAAAGCAATCTTCCTTAGCAGAGACATAGCCCTCCTCAGGTGAAAGCTGCAGAAAGAACGAAGCTCTGAGTCGGATGAGTGGCCTGGACACAGCAGGTGCAGATTGCATTCTGCAAGGGGGGCAGGGAGGCCGGGGACTGTTTAGAAAGGCAGATGGATTCCAAATGCAGCAAAGAGATAATTTCAATCACAGTCACAGTATTCAGTGGGTAAAGAGACAATTTCTTTTTTCAAATTTACCTGAATTGATTCAGCTTCACATCTCATTCTGAAACCCCAAATAATGAAAAAGGCCTATAGGTATACCACAAAGCCCACAACTTAGTCTAGGTTCATTTTCAATTTCTGGTCTTAATAAAGATATACTAAAACTGTCATTGCACCTGCCAACAGAGAAAGAGCCTAACAGCAGAGGTCTTTATAATCTTGCTAGCCACACAGCAATCCTGCTTGCAGGCAGGAAGACTTCTACTCTCTGTGTTTTGTGATTGTATCTGTCAGCCTCTAGAGGACAAAACATAATTCTGACCATAAACCAATAATTTTTTCCAACATAATTTGATAGTACGTGCATTTGTCCAGTACTGCAAAAAAAGCAGAGATTATTTGCAAGGTTTAATTACTTGGCAAGCATAATACATGAAGTATTGAAGTGCAAATGCCATATGTATGCAATTTTTGGGAACTGAAACAAAATCCCCATGCATTTTCCCTTTTAGAATGCCATCTTCTAGAGTATGAAGTTTTTGATTGCAATTGATATGGAGTCTCCAATAAAAAAAATTAATTTAGCAGAGCAAGTTAAAATGTACTCTTTACTATGAAAAGCAAAGCTTCTGGGAACTTAAAGAACAGCCATTCCCTCCCGCTCTCTCCACAAAGATCTACTAAGAATGATAATTTGATATCTACATCCACAAGGGTTACAAGATTATCAATTCATGAAAAGCAAAAACAAACCCCTAAAACTGTGCTTGGGTTTACTAACATAGAGAAAGGTATCTTCCTTGTACGTATGAACTAATGCCATTCTACTGATTTGAAATTAACCCATCAGGGATGCTTGTTCACTAGCGTTCCTACTGCTACACTATCTCAGTGACCATAGGTCTTCTTAAACCTTCTTTTTCAAATACCTTATAAAACCAAGCCTGAAATAACCAGTTAGATGTATACAAACTGAAAACCACACACTCACATAAACAAAGTGTGCTGTTTAAATACAAAGATTGCATAGATACTTGTGAGGGACTGGAATGTTAATGGTCAACGCGACAAACATTTGCAGAAGCAGCAGGTGTTTTGCTGACCATGCACAAAGTAACCACCCAGCTGCAGAGGGGGTGCATACCCATCACCTGAGTCTACAAGCTGGGTTTTGAGCCAGATAAGGGAAGAGGCTGCTAAAAAGCAAATCCTGCGAGGTGGGACAGTGCTTTTTATCATGCCCGTGTCCTTACACATGTGGCTCAGGTGTGAAAACCCCCCCTCTGGAGATTTACAGGGACACTCACACAAAGCCTGAAGGCATTCATGCCTTCTCATGGACTATAATTGGCTCAACTATGCTAACCTGAGAGGAAGCTGTAACATCTCTTAGGTGTCATAAACCATCAAAGACAGAAATGCCTCACTATCTGTGGTGCTACATGAGACAATGTAAAACTCTCCACCACAGGGGAGGTACTTGAGCATTCTCATCTAGCCTGAGTGCTTATTACCTCACTGAACTTTGTGTTTCATGGGTTTCCCCCATTCCAGGTGGATCAACACTGTGGCCAGCGCTTTGAAGCGGCATTGCAATAGCAACAGTCAAGTCCTGTCACTGGATCCATGGGCGGTGACTACATACCCTTCTGCCCTTATCCTTTCTTTTTCTTTCTTTTCCCATATACATTTTCTGAAGTGTCATTTTTATGCTTTTATATTGTTGCATTTCTAACCAAAATGCCTACATTTTAAAATTTGCCAAGTATTACTCTATCTTAACGCTCTGAAGTTTGCAAGTAAAATTTGTTATTGAACCTCTTGAAAGTTTTGTTGTTTTTCTCACACACAACCCAGAATAAATCAAACAATCTCCCCGAGCAGAATAACAAGTGTAACAATAATATACCTTGAAAGTCAAAGGAATTGGTAAATTCCATGCAAATCAAATAAAAATAACTTTGTGTCACCATCTCACACATTCAGAGAACCACACAAAGTGTACAGTGTACAATATTATGCCTGGCAACTTTCAGCCCTGAAAGACTCTGCTGGTTGCAAGGTGCTTTGCTGTTTTCTCAGCTGCAAGACAGATGTGCTGGGTCCTGCAATCACTGCACCAGTCATATACTACCCAGGCCATTCCTACACATAAGGCAGTAGTTGGGTCACCCAGCTGTACCCCAAAAAAAAACAAAATGCAGGAGAAGTCAGGATCAGCATGTATCAGCTTCAGTGATATAAGAAATACACACTGAATTCCCAAATCCTTACAGGCAATGGTTTGGCAACTCCTATTTTAACTGTTCCTGTTGGGGCTCCTTTAAGTGCTTGCACTGCTTCCTCCAGGCTGCCATTTTCCAGGTTGATATCGTTGACAAACATAAGCCGATCGCCAGGAAGAAGTCTGCCATCTTGCTCAGCCACACCCCCAGGAACTAATGAGCGAATCACAATCACAGTGTTTGCTGGATCAACAGGATCCTAATTAAATAAAGGGAATAAAAATATTTAAATTTTCTACTCTTTTATATCTCAACAGGAGAATTTTTATTCATGAGCTTTTATTAACCAGTTGCATTATTAAGAAGTGTTGCTCTCCTCTAGATGAACCTCTGGTAGGAGCAAACCATCCTGTCTGTACTGTCCATACATTTAGACCTCCACTTATTTTTAATTCTTAAATGTGAAAATTATTACTCCTTTCTAGGTGATGGAACATCACGTTATCTTCAATATAAAATACTAGTAAATTGCACAGTGTTGTCCATACGCATCAGAAATTCATATACTTCTGACTACAACAACAGTGTTGCAAACTCCATCCTCCCTTTTACATTCAGAGTTTGAGGACACAGGTGGGCAATGTAGGCTGGGGCAAATGTAACACATGCACTCTAGTGGAACAGATAATTTATTTTCAATAACTGTCTTATACTTCACAATCTTGCTCAACTGAGAAAGCAGTTTTCAAGAGGCAAGGTCTTGTGCATGCCTAATTAAATACTTACATGAGAGAGGAACATACCAATATAGGACTCTAATCAACAAGACAAAACAAAGTGATGTTTGCTTTTGAGAAAGAAAACTGCTTTTAAGTAACCATCCTCCAATACACTGCTTTTGGTAAAAAAAGCTAGCACAAATACTATTAGCGGGAACATGTAATTCTGCTATAACAATTATCACACATGCAAAATATTGGTGTGATTCTTGCAGAACTACATTCACAAGGAACATCATGTTAATACCTCCAACACACAGTGCATTTGAGTGCATGAACAGAAAAAAACATCCAAAAATGTAATCACGTAACAGCTTTACTGATAGCAAAAGCAGAGTAAAGCAAACATCTACAAATCAGCATGCAGCTGTAACAAGTTCCCATGTCAAGATGTACAGCTGAAAGGACGGGGACCATCAAAGCAACACGAAAAAGCCACAGGAATAGGGAGACCGCTGAAAGCTGGTGTGGGAGAGAAGTGTGGAGGGAGAGAGGGATGGAGGGAGCAAAGGAAGGAAGGAAGGACATCAAAAAGACCCTTAACCCTTGATGACAGCTACTGCAGTAAAAAGAACACCATGGAGCAATAAAACACTTCCCAAATCAAAACGTAACTAGCAGTGCTGCAAATAGCGCTTGAGTCTGAGCATTGACATCTTCCTCACTATTTTAACAACAAATACTTACACTGTCACTTTAGCTGGCACTGCATGACATCTTTTGGGAAAAAAAAAAAAAGAAACAATCCTCTCTAGTCTATGTGATAGTCTTTCTTATGGTTAGAAATTATGTAGACCTTTCTACAGGCCTGCCATTGTATAAAACATGAGGAATGTATTAGTACGAGCATAGTTCTCATCAAGTTTAGTCACTGTTCATTGAAAATGAATTGAAAATTTGATGGAAACAGCAAAATACAAATATAAATCTCTCTGTAAATTTACTGTTCACAGTCTGAAAAGAAAGCAAAACTTCAGTGACTGCGTGAAATTTTTTTACTGCATATTAAAGGAGAGAACATATGACAATACACAAATATTATAACATCAAAAAAAGCTTCAGAAAATTTCAAAAGCTGACTAAAGCTGTAAGACTAAAGCTGTAAGACTAACTCATATTTGAAAAATATATTTACCAACTTAAGGCACTTCCCACAAGCCTTTAGTACTATTATCCATAAACAAAATTCAGTCACTAATCACATATGCACCCGTCATTTGTGTTAATGCTCAGAAGAGGCTGAAGCGGAAATATGTTCAACTGTGTGCTGACACGGACTTCAAAGGCACCTGACTGTGCCTTTATCCTTCACATTATTACACTGCACTGCTCTTCACCTGATCAGTGTGCAAATGCAAAATCTAAGCCATAGTTTAATTGTAAGGAGTGCCCTGGGACCATAATTTTCACCTGGAAGTTATCTCCAGACGTAAATGCATATAGTCCTATGGACAAGATCCAGCAGAAACCTGGGAAGAGACCTGATCCCCACAGCAGCACAAAACAGCTCAGCAAAAGCCTACATTGACCTCAGGGAGAAATTACTTGATGTTCAACTAAAAACTAAGCACTGGAAAATTTCTTCTGGCATCCTGACCAAGTGAAAGCAAGAGAGAGGCACTGAGCTGTTCACTGGGACACACCAAGAAACACAGTTTATATATCCAGGAATTCTGAACTCAAACACAAAATTAATAGGGATGTTTAAGCATGTCCCCGACAGACAGCAGCTAAGCAAGGGATTTCAGGATTGCAGTTCTGGATTTTAGTAAATCCTGCTTTGAGCACTTAAGTCCTTTATTGGATCTTGCTCTAAACACCTCATTGGAGGTGCAAAATACACGCCTAAATATGCTGACTACATCATTCATTGTCCCAGGGTCACTGAAGACAGCTTTCTGAAAACCCTAGTATATAATGGATTATCTGTTTTTCTGAAGCAGTATTACAATCATCATTAGAAGCTGTAGTCTTAATACAATGAGAGGAATATGTAATATAATTACTGGAATGCCTACCAGCAGTGATTAGTTCTACTCTACTGCTTCATTTCAATTAATGTTTACCCTTACAATATACAGAACATACTGCAAGATCCAAACAA
The DNA here is from genome assembly GCA_013397075.1 of Rhabdornis inornatus. NCBI lineage: Eukaryota > Metazoa > Chordata > Aves > Passeriformes > Rhabdornithidae > Rhabdornis > Rhabdornis inornatus. The sequence goes on from VWZS01007223.1 coordinate 47,803, forward strand.
TACAAAGTATTTTGTTCTCCATCCAAAGAAGTGCAGAAGTTACCTGATAGTCCAATATGCTAAATCCAAGCCCCATACTCCCTTTCTCCAGCTCAATGTGCTGTACTTCTGTTTCCCACATTGCCAGAGATGAGCTTTGTACCTCTTCTATACTCTGACCCTCATCAGCTGTTTCCAGAGTTGTTCCCTCTGTGTCTGAGGAGCCAATGAATCCAAGTTCTATGTGACCCTGAGAAAAACAGTAAATATTCACCAATAAAATGTAAGAACCATTAGAGACAAAACCCTGACTACAAAAAAACAAGATAAAACCTAAGTGATATATCTCTAAACACAGAAGAAGTGCAAGCACTCAGGAGATTTAACAAACTCTGATAAACCCAGCACAAAATTCAAATATCCTTTATAGCTAACCTGCAAGTATTTTAAACCACTCACTAGAAAAATATCTACAAAATGGAATTTCTGCCAAAAGGAAATCTTCAAAAAACTTTATTAGTATATATATTCAAATATCCAGGAAATATATGCTATTAAATGGTATATCTAAAATATGCCTTCATTAAACAAAATCATACTGACAGCAGCCAGAATATTTAATAGAAGTAAAAACAAACAAATATGTACATATACAGACTGTTTCAGTCTCTTCTTCACTTGGTTTCATAGAGAAGTTTAGAAACTATAAGCTAGATCTGGTGCCTGGCTCAGAACTCAAGAGTTAACTGTTTCTCTTTTCATACAAATGCTATTGCTTTGTACACTGCACCCTAGGCCATTCGTACAGTGTTTAGCTCACCAGGCTGCCCAGAGCTGAGCACTTACGAGCGACAGACATGTCAGTCAAGCAATGCAAACACAGTTATGCACAATGCAAACCCAGAAAGCAAAGTTCAAAACTAGATTAAATACATTCAGATTCTAAAGAACCCACAATTCAACTTGTTATACTCATATATCTCACCTACAGAACAAGAAGTACAGTACTTAGAGAAATAGCCCTACATCCTAGAATATTTTTGCCTATGACCAGCCAGGATTCATATCTTCTGGCAGCCCAAAAAATAGCCAATAAGCATTATTTGCTGTTTCCTATTTGTCTGGCTCCAATTCCAAAAATATTAAAATATATTTCTAATCATGTAGAAGAACTTAATCTGTTTTGTTTTTTTTCTCAAGGAAACTGTCATTTTCAGTGACTGTTTAAAGACAAAATACCTTTTCTGTGAGCTGAACCTCAGATAGGCTTAGACTCTCCAGTATTTCTGGTTGAGTGACAGGTGGAGCTACTGGACGACAGCACACCATTGTCACCTTAATAGGCAGCTCTTTCAAGATACTGACCACATCCTTGTGGTTTTCTCCAAGCAGAGGTATCTCATTCACCTCAATAAATAAAGAATGTGGTTAGAACTACAGAGTATTTTAAGCACAATAATAAAACTTAGTTAAAAAAACCCAAGCAAGCCCCAACTCACTAATCACCTCATTTAAAAAAAAGTAATATAAACACAACAAAAATTCCCACGCTAATAGACACTTTCAACCTTTAATTTCTACTCAATTTGGTGCTCAGCACCAAGGTACATATTGAATTGAATATATAGTCTTTTAAATTGCATGACACCACCCTAAAAACACTACCTACAGTGTAGCTTCATGTCTCTTGCATTCATGTAAACCAAATTCACATCTTAATTCTAAGAAAATAATTTAGAGAAGTAATTAGGTGTTTAGTCCCTTCACTGAAATGGGATAGTCCTATCCAACCTTAATGCTTTCGCTACATATTCTTTTTTGATTATTGTCTTGGTTTCAGCTGGGAGAGGGTTAATTTATTCTCAGTAGCTATGCAGTAGGCTGTTTTGGATTCAGTACAAGAATAACTTTGATAACAAAGTTTTAGCTGCTGCTAAGTTGTATCAAGGACTTGTCGGTGTCTTATGCTCTGCCAGTGAGGAGGTACAAAAAAGAAAGAAAAGCTATGAGGGAACACAGCTGGGGTAAGTGACCCAAATTGACCAAAGGGATATTCCACACCCCCAGTATATGAACTGGGGAGTTAACTGGAAGGTGCGCTGATCAGGGCTCAGGAACAGGGTCTGGCATTGGTCAGCAGGTGGTGAACACTTCCAGTGTGCATCACTTGAGAGGTTTTTTCCCTTTTTACTATGATGATGATTATTATTATTATTGTTATTATACTTTACCTTGTTTCAATTATTAAACTGCCACTATCTCAACTTACTAGGTTTCACTTTTGATTCTCCTCCTCGTCCCACCAGGCTGGGGGTGAGTGGGGTAGGTAAAGCAAGTGACTGCATAGTGCTTACTTGCCAGCTGAGCTTAGACCATGACAGAGAGACACTGGACTATATTGAAAAATCAGCTGAGAAATGTATGTAAGCATATGTACTCACATAAATACATGTAAGTACATATGAAGTGACTACTCAACCACTAACTGGCATTCTGTTATGTATACATTATTCCCATGGTCATAACCTATGAAAAGAAACTTACTGCTCAAAAACCTTACTGAATGCAGACTAAGATAAAGTAATACTTTATCTTACTTCCAGCAGCTCATCTCCACTGAACAGCTTGCCGCTTCGTCCAACTGGCCCTTCAGGTAAGATAGATCTGATGAAATGATGACCCACTGTAGCTTCAAGGCTTATCCCTAACCCACTGCTTTCACTAAATTTGTTAACCACAGCCACCTAAAGTAAGATGAAGAAATGGTTACAGTTGTCATATTTACAGCCAGATATGCTGCTTTCTGTTTCAATTCACATGCAGCAAGGTCAAAATCACTTCCAGAAGTGAGAAACCAGAAGTACTATCATGTGTAATGGGGACAGTCAGGTAAAAACTGACTCATTGATCAGTTACTGGCGTTGATAATGCCACTTCGCAATAAATGGGAACTGCTTATGACAACGATGTATCTAATAATACATACTTCTGCATTTATGACATGCGATTTTACACTATGTCCTAAACCGAGAAGCTACTTTTCTTCTGTATCTACAGTATATAGTCTATGCATTATTTACATCATTACATGAAATCATTTATTCAGTACGCAGAATGAGAATTAATTTCAAGTTTTAGCTAATGAAGGGAGTTTTGAAGTTCATATTAAATATCATTTTTTCTCTAATACGCATTTATCATCCTGAAGCTAGAAAATCGGTGAAACAATAGTCATGGGCACAGTAATCTAACAAGTCTTTTATGGTTCTGATAAAATACAGAAAAATACATATCTACATTCAAAGTCTATAATTAAAATAATCTCAACATACTAAGAAGCATATGTGTAATTTTCACACATGAAGGAACAAATACAATACAAATATATTTCTATGCATACGTTGTCAACAGAATAGATGCACAGATGAAATAGAGGCACATTTAACAACAGTAAACATAATTTACCTACCACTATTTCATAGTTCGAACCCATAATCCTCTGCCATTTTATCTTTGCAGCTGCTTCTTCTGTACTAGTCAGCTGGAAATCTAAAATTTATATTTAAGATTATTGTGACAAAGAATTTAAAAAACCTAGTCAACTCCTACAACTGATAAAGTATATGGAATATGCAAAATGACACAATCATTCCCATGATGTCAGAACTCTCCTAAAAATGACTAAAAACTTGGCATGTTTAGTCTCACCAAGCTTGGGTTTACCAGAGCAAAAACTCACAAAGCAGTATTAAGACTCCAACCATGCAAAACTAACTTCATATTTTGAAAGACATGAAGTTCAGCCAAATAGTTTGGGGTACGTGGCTGGGAAAAAAGGATACATACTAGGCTCAGAAATGAGTAAATTCTTTTGCAATTTTTCAAGATAATAGCACAAAGGGAATGAAAAGGCTGCATTCAAGACCTATGTTAAATCAGACTACACATTGGCTGATCAGACTGATTCAGGGGGATGGCTAAAATTCTTAAAAATGTAAACTGCACACTGATATTTATGGACAGACCCTGCATTTTACAGAGAATATCCAAAAAACACAATCTGGAGATTTTTTTTTAATTTTTAAAACCATGAGCAGAACTGTGAAAGGCTTTTCTGAAACTAAGCCCTAGAGGTCAATAACAGAACACAAGAAGTCCAAGCTCTTTGCTTTTTTTTCTTCCCTAGACTCACATATATATATGCTCACATACAATGAGATAAAATTTTAATAGCTAAAGAACCACAACAAACTTGGAAAGGAAGGAAGGGGTTTAAGTACACTGACACAGCAACAGGCTAGGTAGTAAACTGTGGCAAATCTTAATTTGATTAAAAGTTTGTTTGCAGGTTTGAAAAACAAAGAAATGCTTTCTTCCTGCTCATTTTCCCCTCATTCATTTGTCAGAAACCAATAAAAAGCAGTATTTAGACACAAGAGCCAACAAACACAGCAGGTTTAACAGGATACTACATATTCAAGGTCCATGGTCTGGGCTTGTCTACCAAAAGTATCAAAATAAACTCTTCAGATCGGAATTCTTATCACAGGCAATGACAAGAACCTTCATTACAAAGTTATCAAATTCCACTGATTTCAGTAAGAATGAAACATGACTAAGAGCCTAGGACAGGGTTTTAAGTCTAATCATGGCTCAGAGACATTACTAAATAGTAAGGCAGCTGTTGCATGGCATTCAAATACAACAATACCTTCCCCAAAGCCTAGACCCAGCAGTATCTGAAGGAAAGACATTAAAAAGAAATTCCTTCATCTATCCAAGAAAATCAGAAAGCATGAGTTATGAAAAGATAAATATTGCAGAACTTTTCAGTTCCCCTTTTTACTCTGGAAGCACAGTGTTACCTCTGGAACAAAAATGTTACCTATCAAGTTATGCCTGAATCTGAAAAGCGTATCATCACACAAGACTTCTGAAATGCCAAACAGTGTTCTAGGAGATCAAGCAGGAAAAAAATACCTAGTACAAAATAGGAATTTTGACAAAGAGTATGAGAAAATTTGGAGAATATCAGTGCACCAGAATTGACTGAATTTCAGACATTAGCAGAGAATACTAAATGAAATAAATGTAAGCTCAAGAATTTGTAAAAAGGAAATTTATCAGATGTAGAAGTCCTGGAACTGTAGCTGGGCAGCTGCAGACAACTGGAAAGATAACGTGGAATGGGAAGAAATTTTTTTTTCTAGACTATACTATAAAGAGTAGATATGCAAAGCTAGACTAGGAGAGGGTTGAGCAAGTAGCCAAAGTAGACTGCTTCATGTGGTATCTTCAGCATATAATTATTTTTAGATATATACAATAGTCCTCATCCTACAACGCTTATGATTAAGAGTACATGGCACGACTGCTTTGACTTTCTAGTTCTGCCTCAGCTACAGAGCTCACAGAAGATGGAAAAACACACAAAACACCTGATCTTTGTGTAAGCATACAGAAGTGCATTTTCACATAAAAAAATATTAAGCCTTGAGAACCTGTTTCCTGTTGTTTCATGTCATCTCCAATATTTACCACTCTGGCACTGCATGGCAGTGATGGGGATCCCTGTTCTGTTTCATTGTTATCTGAAAAAAAGAAGAAATCCTTTCAGCTGTTTAGCTATTTCATATATCATAATACTCATCAAGCTCACAGGAATGCTCTGGGACACCAACTCTCTCCTTCACTGGACTTCAGAGTACTCAGATTTGGCAAATGAAATCTGGCATTGGTGGCCCAGAATAAACATCACATTTCAAAGATGACATCTACTGTAAATGCTTTGCCTTCTCCAGTGAGTTTTCAATTAAAAAAAACCAACAAAAAAAACAGCACAACTATCAGTACCTGCATTTCTATGAATGAACGAAAATACACCTAAATATAACATTCTTTAGCATTCTTGTATGATTTTTTTTCTTTGTGCAATTCAAAAAGCTGATGCTGGAAACAAAAATACTTCAGCCTTGAAGACCTGTGTACCTGGCACAATTTTCATACGTAGAAAACCTCTCCTACCATCATGTTCTATTATGGATTTTGCTGCCTATCAGAAGTCTTGAACACCTGTTAGCTGGAGAAATAGCATTCCAACACTTGGTCTATACTGCTTGTTAAAGGTAGGAGTGAGAGGATGACATATAGGTAACATGCTACTGGCTCTGAAAATCTTGTGCAAGATGGGGATTAGGCCTCCGTTGATTACTTGTGACATACTTTCACTGACATCAGACTATAACACAAGCAGCTATCTTGTGGTTCCAGCCCCTGTGCAGGTATCTTGCATTCAAACACACTGACTTTCAAGATGTGGCACATATATTTAAATATGTGCAGAGTACGTAAGATAAAGCTGCACTAATCTAATGTCATCAGCAGCAAAATTACTTCTGGTCTTTTTACACATGCATCATCAATACCCAATCAGCCCCTAAATACAGGCTACTTCTCTCATACCTGTAGCTTGTAACAAGCAAGAGTAAAAGGGGATGAGATTGATTATGGTCATCAAGGAGGGTCTTTCTGTGATTGCTTTTGAATGCAGCTCTCACTCTTGAGCATGAATAAAACATTTGCTGCCTTCTTATAATTCAAACATTTGCAGGATCAAAGTCTTGAAGCAATTCAGCCAGAAGTGCAATGCAGGTAAGAACTTTCAACACTCACCTTGAAAATGTAGCAAGTAATTCCACTGTGCCTGTGAGGTTTTGCAGACCTCCGGGTGCCTCTTGGGCACCCACACTGTCGGGCTATGTTTTTTCCTAAAAGATTAGTCAAACCATAGTAGACCCTCATGTACAGCACCCTCATGTACAGCAGCTCTGCCATCTGTAATAGCCACCCAGAATGAATCTGGCCCATTTTATTTACAGTTTGCAATTGAGAAGAAAAATGTTTCAAGACAACTTTATAGCAAAGCCAATGTTAATTACCTTTGGCTGTGGTACTATCCACTGCTTGGAATATTAAGTCCTTTTCAACAGGAGCACTGAAGTCCTCCTGGGGTGGAATACGATTTTCCTGCTTAAGACCTCTTCTAATCAAAGTGAGCTGAACTGTTTGTCCTGTGTGCCGCAAAACGTCAACTGCTTGCTGGTTAGTAAAACCCTGAAGATTTGTTCCATCCACCTGCAGGATTAAGCAGCCTTTCAGTTCACCCAGGGAGAAAAAGTTTAGGGCAGAACAATGCAGTGAGATCTCAGCATCTGCTAGCCTAAGCAAAAAGCAAGTGGAGGGGCAAGAACAAAACCTGTACAACTTTATGTAATTGGATATGCTAAGCACTCCCACTGGAGTACCCCAGAGCTAGGTGACAACCAGCACCACAGCAAAGAGGGGAGGAGTGCCCACCATGGTGTGGCCAGGCAGATCTGCTCTGCAACGTGGGAGAGGATACAGCATGTGCTGTGCAGGGCACACTGTGCAGCCTGTCCACTCAACCATTTCAGCCATCCCTACCTCCAAGGAGAAAATACTGGGTGAATAAACCAACACAGACATGGCTAGGATTTCTGGAGAGAAAAGAGTAAGGAGACACACATCGATTCATTTGGTAGAAAGATTACAAAGTGCAGCCATTCTGAGGTCAAGTAAACTTAGATACAGAGAAGTCTACTAATAAACATCGTGAAGTCCAATTTCCAAACAGAATACTGTTGCAACCAGCCAGATGTTATTGCTGGTTCATCATTTGAATACTTAAAATAATAAATTTTGGTCTTCTCCATCTGAAACTATTTGATTATCTCATTAACTTGGGTTTTTTTCTGAAATTCTAAACTTCAGCATTTCTCAATTCTTTCCCATTATCCCTACCTAGCACCCACTACATCTTATTCTTCTTCTCCCTGCTAACTCCATAATATCCTATTATTTCTACATCTACCCCATAGTAGATTTTAAATTTCTCAAATACTTCTTACAATATTATGCTCTTTGACTCCTGTATTTGTTTCTGCCAACCTACACAACACACATCATTATTTTAAGTCCTCCTAAATGATGAATGAATCCCCTGGACCTTTAGTCATTTGTTGTCCTTCTCTGAAATTCTTCTACATCTAAAGTAACTAAAAATCAGGCAGGACTATCTAATTTTTCCTGCACACTTAAATAAACCATATTTTTAAAATGTTTTTTATTGCTCTGTGTCTGAGATCACTCAAATAATTTCCTCCTTCTGCATTTGCTGTAGAAGACAAAAACAAATTTTGGAATAATCCATTTTAGCCATTTGTACTCAGCATAAAAATCATTACAAAAAAGATATATGCTTCCACAAAAAAACACGCAGGCACTTCTGGAGCGAGACCAGAACCTGTTCTTAGTCCTGTCTTCACACAGATGCAAGGACAGATCTATGAGAGACACAAAAATGCACTCCCTGCATTCAGGACCTGATTTCCACCACAGAACCAACAGTTAATGGATGAAAATATGTTCTTCTTCCTCTGAACACCTAAAACTTTATTGATACAATTTTTAAAATAATTTTGAAAACAGTTGCCCAATTTGAATCAAATTTTGAAATGTCACACCTCCTACTGATATGGAGAATATATAATGATACATTCACATGTACAATACAGATTTTTTTTTAAGAAATATAAGTTACATGCAGGTCGCATAATCAGAAAGCATGTGATGAGATACTCTGTCAGAAAAGCACTCAGGACTGCAACACTGATCCTAAGTATTTTATACAAGTACTGCATGAGCATTTCTTTGCAATATAAAGAAGCAGAGTCTTGTAGACAAGCAATCCCACTTCTTCCTGTGTTTACTTACAACTATAATTTGATCTCCCACATGGATTCTGCCATCATGTTCAACAGCACTGCCTTTTGTAATACTTTTCACAAAGATACCAGAAGGTTCTGGGATGAAAAAACAGGGAAAATTAAATTAACTAATTCATTAAGAAACAATTTAAATAATGCAACTAAAGGCACCAGTCAAAGCAGGGGAAAAAAAAAAAGAAAACACAATTTCTAAGTAAGATAGAAAGAAAGCAATGATTTAAGAAAAAAAATATATATATTATTACTGTCTTAAGGAATGAGTCAGATTAATGCCTGTTTGCACTGGATCAGATTTCATTCAAAACCTTACAACACCAAATTCACAATTCTTGATGCAAAACAAGAAATATTCTAACTCACTTTAATCTAAATGTTGAAACCAACGTAGACAAAAAACATATCTGGGACTTCTGCCAAATTTGAACAGAAAATTCAGCTTGAGTACATTAATCTGGTAATTTCTGAATTTTCTACTTAGTAACAGCTTACGAAAATGCATGTTTGGATTGCCAAATTGAGAATATTATAAGGAATCAGGACTACAACTTACATTTGAACTAGTTTTTACCTTCAGTTATCAGTATTATATAAAAAGGTCACAAAGTTTTAAAAACCCCAACAAAACTACAAAATTAAACAAAAAAATCCCCATGAAAACAGAAACATTTTAGTTACGAACTGGTTACTACTTTTGAATCAGAAGGAAATTCTGATCAATTTCTGATTTTGAATCAGAAAAAATTCTTGATGTGCTTGTAGCATTATACACATTGTTTAAAAATTAATAACTATCTCTGAAAACTACTCAGAATGCTATTGTGTTGCCTGGTAAGAAGGCTACTTCTAGCAAAAAGGGCTCAACCTATTTTATCACTGATTTTCAAAAACACATAATCACAAGTTTAGCCAAAAAGTGAAGATAAAAACTGATTTAAAAATACTGAGGTGGAATTTTACAATAGTATTGACTGCTCTTATTCTGAACATCCTTTTTACAAAACAAAAACAATTCTTTTTCCTTTACAAATTTCAAATAGATTTTAGATGGTTAATGGTTTTTTTAAGAGAAGCTATACCAAAATTAAGTCTTTGATGCACATATAATATAGTATGCAATAGACTGCATAATAAAGTGCAGGAATCAACAATTACCTGATATCTTGTCTCCGATGTAACCAGCAATAGTTATTCCTAAACCCTGGTTATTTTTAGTGAGCTCAACATTGAATTTCTCCCCATCTTCACAGCTATCAATAGAAGCATCATCCTAAAAAGAAAAGGGGGATGAGAAAGGAAGCTTTTTTTCTTTAAAGATTCACCACATTCTTTAATGTCAGTAACATACAAAATTAGATATAAACACAAAAAAACAAAGTATGAAATTTGCTTCTGTTCTTATTTGCAGTTCATCAGAGAAGCAAGAAATAGGTAACATTCCTCATGGTAAAGCAATGCAGGGCAGGTCATGTCCTCCTCACCCCACCATTCTGGGACATATATTATCTTTAACCTATCAAATCATTTTTTAATGACTAAAATAACTGGTGAAATTTGTACAAATTGAACAATGAATTTCTTGTACAGTAAGTTACATATATATGTATATGAATATGTAGCTTGCTGCCTTTCTGGCAGAAAAGCAATTCTCCTCAGAAATAGCTTGACACTGCTGTGTTATTAAAAAGACAAAAAATCCCCAAATTGTTTTTTGTATTCTATTTGTCCAAATTTCTGTTCATTAACTATAGGTATCTTTTTAAGACTTGCAAGTTAAAAATATGCTAAAAGCTACCACTAGTCAGGCAGTTACGTCTCTTGCTTTTGAAAGGCTTAAAAAATTTTGGTTTAGCACATAGCAATTATATTTCCAGCTAGCTAAAGTTACAATCTTCATTGACACCTTCTATAATTCTGAGTTTCAATAACAATGAATTTTGGGGCTATTTAATTACTTGTTGTTAATGAAAGTGGAATACATATTAAAATCCTATTTTAACAATAGGGGGTCTGTACTAAAAGTTTTTATTCTGTCCCTTCTGCATGTCAAATAGCAGCTCATTTTTTTTTAAGAGCCAATATGGCAATGAGGGAGATACTAACTAAACCCAATTTGACTAGGTAAGTATGCACCAAAAAAGACTTCAGGAGAGTTATGATGCTGCTTGCCAAAAAAGAATCCGACTTGAGCTCTTTATCCAAGCAACTCCACCAGAAACCAAATTAAACACAAGAAAAAGAAATTTCTAATGCATTAATCATCCCACTGATTGAAAAGAAAGGATTCTTTTGGCCACAGGTAATGCCACTAAAAAAAAGATCCAGTTCCAATAGCATCAGGAATTTTTACAGGATAGACATCTGCAGGTAACATGGCAAGAAGTGCCCATTTTGCAAAGCCATTCTGGTCTCAATAATACTTTTAAAAGCATCATGAAGACTCCACCCACACCACATCTGACAGGAAGAAACTAAAAAATCAAGCTGTTTGAATCATCAAATTCACTCCAGACTCAAATCAGCAAGTTTTGCATGACTGTTAACAGGGCGTCCCTTCCAAGAATGTGACTTTGTGTAAGCAGGAGCAGTTTAAAAATAGCCTGCCTCCTGCCAGGAGAGAAGTACCAGGAAAGAGGTATTGAAACATAAGGAAATTAGGAAGGTTGCAAGTCAAGATAATATTTACAGCACTTTTTAAGCGGCTGACAGTTGTAGAGGAGTAACAATACAAAGTACAATCATCAGCAGAGGAGTAAAGGTAGCAGCTGGCTTACTTTTTTTAGAAAACATCTAGCAAATGAACAATGACAGGTGATGTAGGAAAGGGTTAGCATCAGTGTGCTGGTTGGCACAGGGAGAAAATTTCTGATGAACAGATTAAATTATATGGAAAGAGTAAGGGCAGGCAGACAAAGAAATGCTAAAGAGTCAACTATTTCTGTCCTGAAGACTGCATTGCCTCAGTTGTCCCAATAGAATAACAAATCCTTACAAGCAACCCAGAACAAGTTGTTAATCAGTTTATATTTAGGGAAGTCCTAAGACTTAATCCCGAAAGTCTTCAAGAATACAGTTCCTTGCACTGTGGACTCATTACATTTAAATTCTTCCAGACAGTCAGATGAGAATAGCGCTACTGGTAAGAAAATCCTAGCTTTTGAGAATATAAACACAAAAGACATTCAAATAGCAATTAAAAAGGAAGGAAGTTTGCAATGGGTTACATGGGTTCACTGTGGCTTACCTGTTTCTCTGGTGTAGAGGTGGGTACTGGTGTACCTGGAGGAACTGCTGGTAGAAGTGGCTCCTCAACAGGACCTCTAGCAATTACCAGTTTCACTCTATTTCCACACTGCCTAAGAACTTGTGCCACCTGCTCACTGCTCATTCCAGCTAGGTCTGTATCACCAATTTTCAAGATGTGATCTCCACTACACAATCTTCCATGCTGAAGGAAAAACAATGACAAAAAATGCCATTTCTCCCACGTACCATACAATTAGAAAAAAGCACATAGCTTTAGTCACTTCTAAGACATATGAATCAGGTGACTTTTTTTGGATGCCAAGCCAATATCCTGAAAACATGGAGAAGAAAAGAAGGTTGCCTAATGGCACACGAATTTTACTAGGAATTTCCCCCTAAATATCCAGGAGATCCCTTTTCAAGACATCACCCAAGCACAGAGAAAGAAATGCATTTAGTTACAGTTACTCCTACTGGTATATAACAATTGCATGTAGATAGCAGAACTCTGGGTTTCATTTTCAAGAACATTTTCAAAGAACAGCATTCAGATTTGTACTGATACTAAAAAACTAGTAGTAGTAGTAGTAACAGCATCAACTATGACTTCAAAATAAAACTAATTTCTCTCTTCCTGTGATCCAGCTAAATTGCTTTACACTGGTTTAGTCTCTTACTAATTTACCTTTAATTAATAAAAAAGTTTCACATGAAGTTAGGCCATATGATGAGTGTCACAGAGAGGAGTTTGTAAAAGGAACCTATCTACCTATTCAGGGGAAAGAGGGCAGCAGTAAATCCTGTCCATGCATCTCCAGGCCCTGTTGTCAGGCCACTACTGCTGTTGTTGGAAGACTGACCAGTGTCTCTATGCCTATTCAATCCTTGACCATCATTAATGCAGCCCTAGGTACCTGTCTAATGAACAGGCTTGAAATGAACAGTGATAACCAAATTCAATTCACATGAGCCCTTCAGGCAAGAGCACAGCTTGTGTCTTGAAGCAGACAAGTGAAGCCACATACCTGCTCCAAGGGTCAGTAAGCTCAGCAGAGAAAAGCAGATTCTCTTAGCTGTTAGTGCATGGCAAGACAATCTTTGGAGTCCCCAACACACCTAATTACAACCAGTACACTTGTGAATGAATTAAGACTCTAAATGCACAAAATATATAATGTTTCAGATATGAAAACATGATTTAGAGCCTACTCCATCTTTAACACTCAAATGCAGAGACTCCTGCATTAAACATACCTTTACAGAGGAAAAATTTTAGTAATTACTGTTTCTTTTTTTACTTTTATTTAGATAAAAGCTACCACTTTTTGGTCTTATCATAAAAGAGTAACTTCACACCTTACTGAACAGTAAAAGAGAGGTAGGTTGAATTTACCTGATCAGCAACCCCTCCTGGGAGGATGGTTTTAACAATCACTCCAGTTGACTTTCCTCCCACTATCCCAAATCCCAGACCTGAGCCATCATTCACCAACTCTATGGTCTCCACATGCTGCCAGTGAACCTAAAAGGAATAAATATATCCATGCAAATGATTAAAAACAAAGAATCATAGAATTGTTCAAGTGTAAAAAGACCTTTAAGATTAACAAGTCAAGCTATTAGTATATGTATAAGAATTTGCAAGCTATTCTCTCTCATTTCTTGAGTATGTTTTTAATAATGGAAAGCTGGAGGAAGATGGACATATAATACCTTTTTAACAATTACTATTAGGTGTAATATTACATAATATTTAATCAGTAAATTATTAATTCTATAACAAGTGGAACTTCTCTGGTACAAACCAGAGTTGGGTAATGGGTCAGATCTTTCAAGAATCTGTCAAATTAATTTAGGCAGCAGCCTAGGGCTGCCCACCTTCATTCCCCTTTGCAGTCAGTAAATACTGCTGCTAGAAAACCACACAGGACTGGAAATTAAGATCTTCAGATAAGTGCATGCTCACATCAGCCATTATAACAAAGCACAGGAGAAAGCAAAATCCCAATTCAGTATTTTTAAGGCTGAAAGCAGAACCAAATATTGTGAGGCAGGTATTAGCAGAATTACCCTATGTAATAAAGTCTTCTGGGTTGTCTGATGACAATAGCATTAGAGTGAAGTTCTCATGGCAGACTTTGTGTTCTGACAGGAGCAAAACTGCTCTGAAAGAAAGACAAATCCTAGCTCACTCGCATGGGGCACTACTTGAAGGGACAGCTCAGGTATTCTTTCTCCTGAAGAACTCACACAGTAAACTCATCTGCAATTTAAAATCACAGCTGGTGCTAGAACAGTTAGAATCTTGAAATAAACTTTTTTTTTTTTTTTGAATAATCAAGATATCGCAAACTCAAAGCCCTGTTGTACCTCTTTGGAGGTCCAGTCTTAACATAAATCCAGTACAATAAAGCATGAATGAAAAAGAATGCCTCCTATGATGTATTTGAAACTGAAGAGAACACAAGAATTGGGAAAAGCATGCTAAAAAAACCAGAAGCAGCTACGGAATTTTTGTAAGAAACATCTTTTCAAGCAAGGAAAGCTGCTCTTTTCAAGCAAGGGAAGCAAATACAGAGGCAATTACATAGAGAAAGAATTTTGTCACAGCAATGCTGGAGGAGAGAGGCCTCTCCTATGTGCTGGCAGGAAAAGTTAGGTCAGTCAGCTGCCCTCCGGCACACAGATAAAAAGAATAATTCTGACATTTCTTCATTAAAGGTTTTATGCTAATGATTAAAAAACCCACTTAAAACAGTTCCTTTTTCCAGACTGATCGTTCTCTGTATTACTGGTTATTTACTCCCTTAAAGAAGGGCCACAGATAACTGAACAGTAAAACCAACAGAAACTGAATATAGGATGTTTCATCCCAGGACAAGCCATTACATGGGTGAGGTAAGAGGAACAGAAGGTACAGTTAATATCACCATGTTTCTGAACTGTGTTGTCTACACTAAGATGCGCAAAAGCTCTCCTAAGAAAGGAATTGCAGCAGAGCTGCTTTTTGGGGAGTCCTTAAGTGCATCTTGTAACTTTACTGGAGCTCCCATGCTAACAGAGAAACAAACACTAAAGCACCCATCCAGCTGGTGGTGCAGATCAGATTACAATGCCCCAAAAAATTGTTTGCTCAAGCAGAAGGCAAAGAAAAAAATTTCCTGTTTACTGCAACCTCAAAATAAAGCTTCATCAAGTAAGGTAAACATGCTGTATTTGCACTGGTGGATATAGATAATCTGGCAGATGGGAGCAAGGAATACATCCAAGATGAAGATTTTTCCCCCTGCAAGGTTGAATATTTTCTACTCTTTGTAGGGGAAAGGTACATATAAAGATAAATAGAAGAAAAACCTCAAGAACTCTGAAGAAACGTACATACAAGTTACAAAAAATTACTCAAAAGACTATATGCAGTAAGTACATGCACATCCAGAACTGAATACACAGATGTTTGGGCTATACTTACCGGGTTGGAATGGGCTGAAACTGTGCTAGCAGCAGATGGAGACCGGGAAACTACAGGACTGATGAGCTGAGGAAAAGTGCCTCTAGCCACAACTAGCTGGACATTATCTTTTGCTTTCTGCAAAATGCTGATAGCCTGTTGATGTGTAATTGTCTGATCAAGGGCTTGTCCATTAATAGCAAGGATTTGATCTGCTTCCTTCAGCTTTCCATCTCTGTCACATAGGTGTAAACAGGAAGATGGATGACAAAATAAACAAGTAAGAAAAATCACAAAGAAGCATTGTCGCATAAATTACAATATTTTGACAGCTTTCCAGGATTTTTAATAACCTGGTCTCTATTCCCACCACTTTTTTAATCCCCCCCTGCAGTTTTGCTGAAAAAGAACTGATGTGGCACCCTGGTGATCGCTCCCTTTGAAGCTAATCCCACTGCTACTTTCCCCTGGCGACTACCCCCCAGCCAGTTTTCTTCTCCCTGAACCCCCATGCAAGACTAAGCATATTAATCTCAGTCGCTCCCAACCACAGCCTGGGAACTTATGTTTATCCTTGACTTTGAGCCTCTTGTTTTACAGACCAAGTGTCCCACTTTATCCAGTGCAGCCATTCTGAATATTCATCAAACCATGGAGTGGAACACACTTTCATCAATGTTACAGAAACAAATTTTGTTTTGCTGAAAAACAAGGGGAGAAAAAGATAAAAGAAAAAAAAAAAAGGACAAAGAAAGAAACTGGACAAAACTGGTAAAATAGATCCCTTTTATACAGGGGAGAAAAGCCCTGAACAAATTAAAAAAACCTCTTCACTTTTTGACAAAGAAAGCATCACTGTAAAATTACATCCTTCCTCAGATCTATTCCAAAGAATTGTATGAAGCCTACACAACTGATCTTCTTTTTCCTCCACCATTTCTTTGCATCCCAAAGTGGCAATGCTTTGATAACAAAGGGCAGCAAGGAAAACAAGGACCTCTATTAAAATAGCCTTTGTGAGCACCTACACTGTAGAAACCCACATAGAGCACCCCAGTAGAAAAAGATAATTTAGCTTCAATCCATAATATTTCACTTGTGAATTTGAACTGGTTTTCAGAGTGCTCTCAAAGACTTATTACTGCCAGAGCCTTTCTCATCTATTAGCACTGTAACAGTTGTTGAATGCTCTTTTTCTTGACAATCAATCAGGCAATGATTCAGTAAAGACAGGTGTCACCTCCAAGCAGTAAGTGAAGTAAAAGCAAATATCTGCCAAATGAGAAGGAAACAAGCAAACAGAAAAAAACAAAACAAAACAAAAAAATCCCTCACGTAAACCAAAACAAAAACAAACAAAAAGATAAAGTGGAAATTAGGTAGATTAAAAAATATTGCAGAGATATAAAGCATGCCACACTTTGTAACTTTGTATACCATGTTCTTGTCTCTCTTGCCCGTGTTCTTCTTAGACTTACAATGTTCAGATTACAAATAATCCAAAAATATCTCCCTAAAGCACAGTGAGAAACAGCATCAACAAGGCTCAGCCTCTCCACACAACATACGGGGTACACCACAAAGCAGCTTAGGCAAGGATTCTGAGCAGTGACACAGCTAACCAGTGTGCAGTGAATTAGTGCCGCTGTCATTTATCACTGAGTTTGTGTGCTCCCTCAGGCACTTGTCTCAACATTAGTTGTGGAATCTGAGTTTAAGTCTAAAGCATACTTTCAGCAAGCTGCTATTATTGCTGCGCTTCTATAATACCAGCTGAGTATCTCTGCAAATATCCCTGACTTTAGGTCAAGACTTGCTTGACTTCAAATGTGGGTTTCACACCTGCTCAGTGGCACTCTACCTAACAACACTGCCAGACACAGCTGACTTTTTTGCATCAAATTGTTCTTCAGTGCATTCAACAACTGCAAAATATATATTTCAGCCTCAAAAGACATGACACAGAACAGTAGCTTCCTCTTTTTCCTTATTTAAAAACTCCAGGGAAATGACATTTGTAGTTTCTATAAATTAAGAACAATTCATATGATGCCTGTTCCAACATCACATAAGTTGTGGCAAGTAATTTTGCATCTGCAATGATGCTCAGAATATGAAGAGAGAAACATGCTCTTGTACTACAAAAATAACAGCAGTAACACAACTGAACTGCAGTGTCACATTAACACTTGGTATAATAAAATATTCAGTAGTAGTATTACCTGTGTGCCACACTTCCCTCCTGGATTTCTTGCACAAATATTCCTAGTTCTCCCCTGTTTTCACTCTTGAGTCCCACAACGCTGAAACCCAGACCACCACTTAGAGGTTTAACAAGGTCAATTGTCTCAACAAGACGACCCTGGTCAGCAGAAGTTAAAAAAAAGGGTACAGACATTAAAAGATTAAAAATGAACAAAGGTTAAAAATGTTGAAAAACAGCAATAAAAAACGTGGCAAACAACTTAAGAAATTAATTTCTAATGACAACTATAGCTGGGCAAGACTATACAAGCTAATAACTGAAACATAGTTTTTCATTTCCAATTTCCTTGTTATCATACAGAAAATATTTGAGAAATAAATATTATTGCACCCCAGAAGAGGAAATCAGGGAACAAAAGATAAATATACCGAGTTTTGGTTTAGTAGTGACTATAATAGTATATATATCTATTTTAGAGGGTACGGGACAACTTTCAAGCAAAACCAGAAAAAGAGGATGAATTTCAGAAATACAAAAAAGAAGTTGGACTATGCAAAAAGGTCACCTGAACACCATTAGACTTCTCATATCCTGCTCTATTACAGGTTGAATAGATAAACTCTAGAATATATGGCTGGGCATTCCCAGCTCCAGCCACTGAAGAGACTCGTGCACTATTTCTGCCTACTACAGCAAATTAGTAAGATTACAGAGCAATGCACAGCAAGGTCAGAATTTCCATTTTATTTCCAAGGAAGTCATAGAACTAGCTTTCATTAATTATGCATTTAAGAGCATGCTCTGACACAAAGTATCTCCCTCATGCATACAGCAGCAGTTCTACAATGAGCATGGAAAAATAATGCTATGCTGATCTTTAATACACACACTGGTCAGCTAAGAACAGTAGCTCCAGAGTGACTATGTCAGGGCTAGTTTTTCAACAGCTTTCTCATTTACTAATTGTTTCTCAAACCGAAAGGTTAATTTTATTTTATACAGTAAGTGGTATTGTGGTTTGTGTAGTAACTCAATTGCTTTTAAATAAACGTACATGTATCCTAACCTTCATATAATCAGTAATCCATATTTTGTGGTTATTATATGATGGGGTTACCTGGGACATGTTTCTGATTAGCTGCTCAAAGTCATCACTAGAGAATTTCCCATTAATCTGAGGAGTAATGGATCTCATTGATGCTTCTAACCCATTAGCTGGGCTGCCATTCTGCTGAGCCAGCAAATACGACTCATTAAGTGGCAAGGACCCCACGTTCACACCATGATGGAGAAGCTGAGGGAATTCACCACTGGAATGTATGGAAGGTGTAATATTCACCTGTAAAAGATTGAAGGCAACATGGATTTCTAGACAGAGCAGAAATCTTCTCATTTGGTAAGAACATTATCATAAGCCAACTGATCATTAGAAGTACTTGAAATTCCAATTTTATACAGACATTTTAAGGAGAAGAATTACCTTCAGTAATTATACCAAATGTAAAGTTGCAAACTACAAGCATAAAACACAAAAGAAATTGATTAGAACCTAAACTTATTTTCCATACTCTGTCTAAAAGTAATTTGTTCCCATCATCACAGCATCTTGAAGTATTCCATCACTGTGTTAGAGGTAAACAAGAACAATTTTTTTCTACAGTATCAGTATTTAAGGAAAAAAACAAACAAAGAAAAAGCAAGCAAACAAAAACCAAACCAAAATAAAAAAATGTTATTAGCTACTTTACAATTAAAAAAAAAAGTATGCACATATTGATGAAAAAATAAGTAAATCTCACAGCTACGCAGAAAACAAATTTCACTGGTCAGGGTTTCCACATCACTTTGGACTACAGCTACCAATGTGAATATCTACATGAGCTAGGATTAAATACAAGATTACTGAACAATTCCAAAACCACCAGGCTGATCTGAAATTTACAATCATACATTTACACAGACAGACTTTACAATCCACTTTTCTTAGAACAGGAAAGAAAATAAGAAAATTCTCTGTTTTGCACAGCCATAGTAAATCACCTCTTTTCAAGCAGATCTCTGCAAACCAATCTAATGAATGGCTGCTGGTGATATAAAACTCAGGTGAAGCAGAAACCCTCATTTGTCTTTTGTCCCTTGACTGTCAATTGATACTGCTTTACACTAGACAAATTTGCTTCCTACTTGCCTGGCTCACTAACTATTATATTGCAACTTCAAACACTTTCCATAATTTTCCAATGCGCACTTTCTAGCATTCTGCATCACAATACAAAAACCCAAGGTTCCCTTCCTTAAAGTCATATTTTAAACTCCAAGTATCAATAAAAACTTCAAAACAGTAGATATATTCTAAAATGTCTACTGCACCAGTCTCAATTGTTCAAGCATGTCTATTAGGTTTATCATATCAGTACTACAACAGTCCAGTTTTTAAAAAGGACAATATTGTTCTCCATCATACAATTCCATCTCATCTGAGTGTTTTAGGAAAATGCAGTAAGACAAACGTAGCTTGTTGAACAACTTATGTGGCTGGGAAGGCCCTCAAGCTAAAGAAAAAATACCACAAGGCAGCATCAGAATGAAAAGCTCTCAACAGCATTTCTAAGCCTACTGAAAATTTCTAAGCCTGACACAAAAACCTGTAAAGAAAATTTCGATGTTTGGAACTTAGTGACTTTTATGTCCCACTGATTATATTCAATGTGAGGAATCATTTGGGTTATGTTTCAAACAAATTGTAACGCCTAAAGTGTGCACATACGCACATTCTTTAACCATATACATTCATGTTCGCAAGCTTGTAAGGCACATGCAGACAAGCCTTGTTTCACACTTCATTACATGTAACAACACTCAAGACATAATAAAATTCTACCCTTCTGAGAATATAAGACTTCCCCTTACATTATGTGAATGGATTCAAAACTAGTAAAGTCTATGACATAATTACCCGCATAAGGCCATACAAAAGGTTAATTGACTTCCACCTTCCCAATATTGCCCATTTCAATGTATAAAACTGTGTAACTGAACTTGGTCAATTACGTGCTTTATTTTTTATTCCCCTCCACCCTCAAATCTTCCTATAGAGCCTGTTGTTATGCTTCTTCCCACAAAAAATGATCATTGGTGAAATCATTAATACTAGGAGTATCTAACATTACCGCAATTAACCATTCTTAACTGGCTCTACTAAAATATTTTTACATTTCTAGAGCAATATGAAGCAGCCTAAGAGTTATATGAGATGAATATCTGAACTACCTTTCATGTGCACCCAAAGGCCATAGTATATGGGTCTGATATCACAAATGTTAGTAAGTCATAGATTCAAGTTCATTTTCTAAATTGCAGTGCTCATTGCAGAAAATAGCACTGAGTTTCCCTTTCTGGTGAAGGTTACCATCCTCTTGAGCACTCTTGGTCAAAGCAGTCCCTAGAGAACTAATCGCCAGCTCTGGCAAAGCCAGCAAAGTTAGCCCAAACAAAGAACAGAATAGTACGAGTAAAACCTACTAATTTTATCCAATGTCAATCAGGCAGAGCTCACAAAACTACTTTGTTGCAGCTTTTGTAGTGGTAACTTCAAACAAAGTGAGCCAGTCTCAGCAGCTGAGCATGGTAATGACTCCAATCAGTATGATTACACCTAGAGAAGAATACATTAAATGTCTGCAATTTCATTTAGCACCATTGTAACTGCATTATTCTGTCCTGGGGGCCTTTTACTGTGGTAGGAGATTCCGGATGTTTCATGTTTCAGGGTAGCAGAAGGGAAGAGTCATTGGTATTACTGATAGTCTTATAAAACCCAACTGTGTGTGAATTCCCCACTTTGAGCAGAGTGGGTAGTCATTTCTAAGACAAAAACAGTGAAAAGAAGGAAAAGTTTATAATAATGCTAAAAGCAAATTTTGAGACCACGTAGAGAAAGCTATAACATGTTCTACTTTACAAAGAACAAGCCATGCAGGCAAAAAAGGAGAGAAACAGAAATTTATGTCACAGAAACTGACTGTAGCTGAGAGCCCACTGCTTTAAATTTATTCCATGTCAGCACACAGTGTTTCAGACAGCTAACGCAGAGACAATCCCAGTTTGTGAAACCTCTCTCTGCATAAAAAGTCTTTTGTGTATGTAGAGTACTTCTTTGCACACAAGCGTGTATGGAGGAACTCGCACTAGAAAAATCACGCACAAAAACCTACATCAAGCCTTAGTAATTAAAATTATGGCAGTTTTACAATAGTATGAATGTTATGAATAGTGCTTGCATTATGATACTGTTTTCCTCTAGTATACAATAAAAGACTTTCTTTTGGTGCATAATCACCAAAGAAAAAACTGAACACACGTCAAAAATAAAAGGTTTTAGAGTATGACACATTGCCTTTATGAATAGTATTACATTCCTAATCTGAATCCAAAATACTCCTTGGACCACTCAATCTTGTACTATGATTTAAGTATGTTCTCCTGAACAGTGGATTGATTGCTTTAGTCAGCTCACTGCACTGTTTGCAATGTTCTAAGAGCAGAGTACCCATGATGGGCATTTAACTTCCACCTGAACAGCTGCCCAGTATCACCATGCTTTTCCCTACTCAAGTTTGAAGGACTTCTTCAAAAAAGATAAGGCAATGTCCTTAGGAAATTATGGTTTTCTCCCTGGTACAGAATTTGCACATTCTCATGCTGAAATAGAAATAGTTATAGGCCAATTAATGTTTTTAGTTTTTACATTTTATGTTTTCACTGACCAAGTCCTGTTCAAATAGGCAATATAGTGACCACTTCCTCCATTTGAAATTTCATCCTTTCTCCATACTTTTGTGAGCTGGGACATTACTGCAGACATATCGGAATCGACTTCTCCCATTCCTTCTGCCTTTCAAAGCAAAAGATGGAAGTTGTTCATGTTCTCCTAATAAACAACAATAACAACTTCACTGTTCTAAAAACACTGGATTATATTTATTTGCATGATGGTTAAAGTACGACAGAAAAGAAGTCTTGCATACTACATATATTGCAGGAAAAATAAATAACCTTCCAATTCCCACTAGCTTAACCAGAAATTTATAAGCTTCTCAAAATTTCAGTACAACAGCACAGCTACAACACAGTATTGAACAGTCACATCAAGAGCAACTGATAGCAACATCTCATTTCCATCACACCTTTTTTAAACAAACACAGCTCATATTTAATGGAGGATGTGCTTAGTGCATGAAGCCAACCTCACATAAAATGTCATCTGACCTCTGAAACCCCAAGAAAAAAAAAAAACTCAAAACAAGTTAAACTGTTCACAGAGTTAAGTTTTGTCTATGTGTGCATGCAAAAACCCCACATTTCACGTCTCCTCTTCTGAAACAGACATGGTTACACCTTAAAAACTATAAAAACATTTATAGTGACATTTACAGTAGTACTTAAGGTAGAAGTTCAGAATTCATAGACAAATTATAAGCATAAATGTGACGACCACTCTCTTTCATGTGCCCCCGAAGCCCAGGCTTATAGTATTAAAAAGTAACGAGTAGCTGCTATATATTCTTGCTGACCACAGAGGTATAGGTGATTCCAGGGGGTGCAATAAACCACAAGTATAAATCTTAAAATGAAATATTTTTCCTAACTTATAAATTGCACTACTTTGCAGTAATACAATCACCATAATTCCATTTTAAATAAGTAGCTTTATAGCACTGTGATTGTCTAATTACCATATGAAACAAGCTTTGTTTTATAAGCTTGCTTATGCTATTTTTCCTTGATTGGCTTTCTCCTTATGGTATGAACATCTCCAATGTGGACATAATTTGATAAGATAAAAAGAAAAATGCATAAATAGCACTTAGTACGACAAAATTTTAGTCACACAGATAGACACTAAATACAATCAAGCAGTGCTTACATGCAGTAGCTCAAAATACTTTTTTAACAAAAAAGCAACACAAGCTGTGTCTGCACTGTGTCAGCACTTAAAGCAATGCCCTCAACATTGCTAGGTCTCAACTTAGACAAAAATAAATTTTCAGTATTCCTGCACTCCAGCCACTGAGGAGCAGCCCTGGACACCTCAAGAAGCACAAGTCTGATTGCAAGATTCCTGAGCAGCAAAAAGGCCAGCTGCAACAGTAACCACACTGAAGCGAGAAGCACAAGCCAGAGGACATGCAAGCACAACAGCAGGGAAAGGCCCTGAGCTCCCAGGAACAGGAACTGGCACCAGCACCATTCTGCTGGCTGCACCTTTACGATTTCATCCTCGGAGCAGATGAAGCAGATCCCAATTAAGCATTTCTTTGTGATTATTTCATTTAAAAGAGCAAACAGTATTGTTGCCAAAAGGAGCTCAAAACATGAATTAAACATCTCTAGTTGTGCAAAACAGAGTTAACACTGTTAAGTGTCCACAAGCAATACAAAAAGACAGTTTCTCACTTCTTCCCTAAATCATCTCTTGCACTGACACCCAGCTACTACCCACCACTACACTGTGAAGGAAAACCTATGGTCAAACTCACAAGCAAAGAAACAAATAACAACAACAACAACAAAACAAAAACAAACAAAAAAAAACCAACACCAAACACAAAAAATCACCAAAAAACACAACTGAAAAAAAAACCAAAAATCCACAAACAAAAAACCCCCAAAATGAAAACAAACTAACAAAAAACAAAACAAACAGAACAAACAAAAAAACCCAAAAAACCAACCAAACAAAACAAACCACCAAACATAAAAACCCCCAAAACAGAGAACTGCTGCCCTGACATCTGAGCCAACCACCAGATATTTTCTTCTTGCAGAGTTCTGAATGGAAAGAAGAAAGGATGAGGTGTGGAGGAGGAGGTGAACAACTGAGAGACAAAAAGGAGTGGAAGAGAAGCAGCTCAGAAATGCTAGCATGCTCTGATCATTTTCTTTGAATATTTTATAAAGAAAATTAAATCTTATTAAGCTATTTAAAACCACCACAATCTCTATTTTTCTTCACTGTCTCTGCCTTATCTTCCAACAGCAAGACTGCTCTTCAACTTGAGAAAACAAGCATTAACTGAAGAAAAAGGACAGAAAGAAACAAGAAAAAAAAATGGTTCCTTCAGTGCTCCCCAGCCCAAGAGACTTGTGAAGTCAAAACAGTAATTCACAAGAAAACATTGCTTTGTTGTGCCTAGACTTTTCTTCAGTTAACTTCACAGTGACAGTTTTGCAGTACAAACAAATCCTGCTTACTCATTTAAGAAAAAAAAAAATACCCCACAACTTCAAAGCCTACTAATAAGAACCAAGGCATCAGATTTGCTGACTTTATCACCATGCTTCAAGACAAAGCAACATACCACTCAGTGCACACACTGCACAAATAGAGGGCAGGACTTTCACTACCATTTCTATGCTTTCCAGACACAGTGTCTCAAGCAAGGAATACGTCCTTACCTTGAAATTTATTGACAACCCTAAAGGCCCACAATGAAGTCTCACTGGTTGACCTACTTCTGCTGGGACACTTGCAAGGAATCTGTTTGACTTGTAAAGTAAACTGCCATTCTGGCTTCTTCTCCCATCTCCATTTTCAAACTACACTGTCCTAAAAGGTGACCTCCCCAAGAATTTTGCAGTAGCCTTGTAGCTCTTTAAAAACTGGTTAAAAACACAGGAGCAGTTAAACAGACTATTACACTTCACCTCAAAAAGAATCAAATCCCATCCAACTGTCACTGCAGCTCATCATTAAATATAAAAAAAATAGCCATCTTGGTCTCCAGTGGGAAGAAACTGCAACACCATGTCATTGCACAACTCAGCACCATTTTTCCTCCTGTCTCAAACACAGCTCTGACTGCAACTGTTGGGACACAACTTGTTTCTTTAGTCTGGCACAGCCTGGTCAAAAAACCTGGTCACTACTTACGTGCCTTGCAGTTTTCATCAACCTGTACCTTAAAAGCTTCAAGAGCACAGTACTCCCACAGTTGTAAAAAGGGTGTCCTTGAAGGGTATCCTCAAAAGTGAGTCTTTGAAAATACAAGTTTTTTTAACATAACTGCCTATTTCATGCTTCAATTCTTTGTCCTGTTTCAGTATGCTTTATAAATATTTAAATAGCATAAAATAAAAACAAATAATCTCATGTTACATTGTAGGGAAGAAATTCTGCAGAAGAAGTACAGGATGAAGAACTGACACAAACCTAAGAATGCTGTAAACATATATTTACATGTGTAAGTGTTCATATAAGCACACATAAAAAAGGGAATTCACATCCAAATAGCTCCCCTGTCAACTAGACTAGGTATATACCATGCAATATGCACAGATCTCAAAAGTTACTTCACAAATAAACCTGCAGAGTCAGGACAGAAAGTGAAGTTATTCTTTGCTTTTTAAAAAATACATGCCTTAAATTACCCATCCCAGTATCTCCTGCTTTTCTAATTTAGGCAAGTGTATTTAAAAAGATAGCTACCCTTTAACTTTGCAGCTAATGTCCAGAAGTGAAAATTTAATTTGCCATTTTACCAAACTTTTATTAACGTTTCAGGCATACTTTTATTTCTCACTACATGTTCCCAGGGTCTTCACCATATTCACATAATTTCTGGATGTCACTGTTAAATTTGCATTTTCAAATAGCAGCGCAAACAAACCCTCAGGACAATTTTTTTTTTCCTGAGATTTTTTAAAATTACTCTGTTGTCATCATGTCTCTAAATACTAAACAGACAAAATCTGAACATCATCATGATGAATACAGCATAGTTTATTTCTTGTCTGTGCAAAATAGCATTAAGGTGATCCACAAGTTAAGCAATAAAGGGCCACAGTGCATTCTTCTGCCACACAGCTGAAGTACTGTGAGGATTGTGAGGAATCCTCCTCATCAGTCTGGTGACAGACAAGATGAGGCTCCACACTGACAATAAGGTCCATGTGCAGAGTCTGCTCCCTCCCAGTTCAGCAATTCTGCATACCAGAACAGAGCTTGCCATCTTGCAGGAATCAGCAGGAACAACTATTTGTAAAGCCAGATACATGGTTTAGCCCTAATTCAGTTACTGAACTATGTTCTATATACTCAAAATTCTTATTCTGCTGACAAGAAAATTATAGCAACAAAAAAAGTCAATATAGCCAAGTTGCTGACCCTTTTCTCAAGCATTGAAAACACGCAGAAAATTAATACTTAACACCCTGAGCAAGCAAAAAGGAGGCAGAAGCTCTGGCTTCTCTTTGATCTTTTATTCCCAAATAAAGTACAAAGTAGATCTTCATATCCTTCTGAAGTCAACCATTCCACAGCTTTCCTCTACATCCCCATTTTAGCAGGGTAAGACACAAAAGAGCAATAAAAGGCTCCTAAGAAATAAGTCCTAGACCTCATAGAAAACATACTCCTTTTGAAGGGCAGAGAAAGAAAGCTTTATGCTAACCCTCACTCATACCACCATCTCCCTACCCGGCATATTTTAAGTAATGAGCATATACACAAAAATCACATACATAAAATATGGCCTCAACAAAGCCCTGAAATGTCAATAGGGTATGTCCCTGAACCTTTGGATCAGATGTTTAGTTTAAGCTATTTCACTGTTCAAAAAGCAGAAACACACGCATTTTAGCATTACCTTAGCAAGTTTCCCCTTGCACTTAGCAAGACTGCTTTTCCTACCTGATCTCTCAGTTGTTGAACAGAAGTCTGAAGGCTCAGAATCTGATTAAAGAGAGGACTCTGCAGCACTGATTTTAATAGGCTCAGTTTCTCCTCATTTGCAATGTCACCTCGATCCCGAAGTTTTGCCTGTAAGCGCTCCATGGCCTGGAGGGCCCGATGTGTATCTGTAGCAATAATCATTTCTAGTCAGTAGCAGTCTAGAAAGAGCCACACAAGGCAACAGGTTTAAACATAACTCTTTTTACTGCTCAAACTACAGAGAACTTGAATGGCTCTGTTTTGAACAAAAATCCCAGCATATCTAATGAAGCACGAAGTCAGAGGCAAAGCATAAACCAACGAAAACTTATTTTTATCCATCAAGAAATAGGTTACAAAAATGAAAGAGCCTTCATTGAAATTTAGTTACAGGAACTGTGGCTACAATTCCACTGTAAATAAATAGTCATAATAGAAAACATTTGTCTTTTCCACGCAAACTATTAATTCAAGAAAAGATTAAAACAATTAAATCAAGACAAGGCAAAAACTTAAGTACATTAAACATATGATCATAAAACTTTTGTTTTCAAACACAACATGCATTTCTAAGCACAGTAGATAATTTTTTTCAGGTCTCTCAGCAGTATACACATATATCCCAAATCTATCACACACACTTGATTTGGCCACAAAATTACTGTGATACAACTGAAAAACAATTACCAATTGTTTCCAACATGTTTTCTGCTTCTCAGCTTCTATTTCAACACTGGAAAGAGACAAGCAAATATTTCCCTGAAAAGTAACAGAAAGAAAAAAAGGTCACATTTATAGAAATATTAAGCTCTGAAGTGGAAGAAAAAAGCTTAACTTTTGAAAGCAATAAACAGCAAAATAACAATCCACAAAAAAATATCTCCACAGATAATTAAAATAACCTCAACGGTGACCACAGTTTGACTCACTTCGGTGCTCAAAACCTTCCTGCAAATTGCTTTGGAATATACTTTGTAATATATCTGCATTTCCACATCAAAGCTGCTGTCTGCATACTGTTGCACAACATGTTCTGCACTGCTTTAATCAGACACTGTGAATCACAGCTGCCACTGATATTTTACATTGTTTCATTGCTTTCCTTTTCAGTGATTCACAAAAGGTATTCCCTGCGGGATCAGTTTTCAAGCTCTGTGTTGACAATTTCAGGTGCATGAGCCACAGCACATTTTTTACAGTCACCTTAGAAAGAAAAATCATATAAACCACAAGGCTGCTGGCTTGCAGGACTCTCACACTAGAGACGCTACTATTAGTATCTATTGGAATTGAGCTATCTATTAGATGATAGCTGAGTTTTCATCAGTGTGAGTTTCCAGGAAGAAAATTCTACAGGGATAAGAAATTCTGAAATTGCTTTGCTTATTCTTTTTTGTTGGTTTGGTTTTCTGGGGTTGTTTGGGGTTTTTTAATGTACACGTGCAATTGCTCAGAAATTTACAGTGATGAAATTTAATGTTTGATGGAGACAGATAGCTGAGGAGAAGTGAGGAGCTCATATATCATTGCAGATATGTGAACTGTTGATCTTATCTTTCATAATGGTGATTTTGTTTTCTTCATAGTAGGAAAACACTTCAGTACAGCACCCCCACTTGAATCTGGAGAACTTAAAAACATGCAGACCTGTGATCACTGACCACTCAGGAAAAGTGATTTTTTTTCCTTGAGACTTTGGATAAAAAGAGGAAAAGGAATGATGTTGACAGATCACTAGATACAACAGCCTAACAGGATCAGTAGTTATAGAATCTTATCATTTTGTCAAGCCTATACTACTTCAAGTTTGTGCAGAAAAAGTAAACCAAATGGGTTTAAAATGGTTTCAAGTTCCATCAATATGACTTCCTTAGTTTCAATACACCTGAAGCTTCCTATCAGTTTTATTCACAGAATCACAGAATGGTTTATGTTGGAAGAGACTTAAAGATCATCTAGTTCCAACCCTACTGCCACGGGCAGAGAACTTTTCACCAGATCTTGCTACTCAGAGCCAAATCCAGCCCACTAAAAGAATGGGGAGTCTACAACCTCTCCGAAGATTGCATTTGAATTTTACAATACATTGGTACAGAAACACTCATCATCTTTTTTAGGATAATATACAATATTCAAACCCCTTAAACCCGGCTTTGTCAAAGTAATGTTACTTCATGATTCAAATTGTCTTTAAATAAAAATAAGCCTTTATGAATTTCTTTTCTTATTTGGCAAGAAAAATCGCAGCATGTGATTACCAGATCTGAAAACAACCCAAATATCTTGTATTTTCACCTTGTCACTCCAAAAAACATGACAAAATGAAGTCTATTTTACATGGGAAGGGCTGGATGAGATTATTTAAACATTATGAAGGGAGATGACTTTCCAGATTAAAAACTACTATCAGTTCTATTCAGAGCCCTTATTTAAAAACAGGGGTACATGTGTTATGCTTGTAGATGTTTTCCTCAGTGGCAATGCCAATCAAAGCTGTTCATTCCTGTTTCACTGCTCCAGTTTTTTCTCAATACCTACTCTTGGGGCTGTGGAGTGGATGGAACCAGAGAACTGTGCAAAAAATTAGAAATTGAGTATTTTTCAGCCATTTCATTTATCACAGCACTATACACACAAACACATAACATCATACGTTCAACAGATGAAACCACTCAGGAAAAACAGAGGGTTACGGTTCTGCTTTAGCTCTGCAAGAACCTCAAGAAGAGATGCAGCTGTAAAACGTGTTATCTTTTGGAGTAGCTGGATATTGCTTTACCTTGGGACTCAATTTGACTAAAATCTCATTCTTCTCATGCTGTGAAAGGCAAATTTTACAAGTGACAGCACCCAAGTTCATGACTGTGTTCATGCAACCCTGAAGGTATGAACTCTATTAAGTTACAGGAGAAGATTCCAAAAGCAGACACAGGTCCTAAACATATCTATAGGCTGAGATTATGCCACATAATTTGGAATGAAAATAAGTCCTTAGCTCTGCTAAGACACTCATTACCTACTTTCTATTTATCTCATGTTTTAGAGAGAGGAGTGAATACTGCTCTAGCGCCATGTCTGGTCTAGCATCAGCACATCCATTTTGAACTCTCAGTTTATTCTCGTTATTTGGGTTTATATTAGCAGGGAATCCCTCCCCAGCTGGCAAGTTTAATGCTTCTGTCAACTGCAGCAATAACCATAAGCAAGATCAAAAATGTCATCAGAATGTTTTCCTCAGACACCTCCTCTGAGGCAGACACAACGCACTGAGGCACACCAGTGTTTGCCTCTACATGTTGCAGGCCAAGACGACCCTTCTGTGCTGTGTCTGCACTCTGAACTGGCAAAAAGCCATGTGACTGCTCCTGCTGTGCCACATCCATGCTAACAAGTGGGATCTGTCAGCACCAGCTTAGTGGCATCTTAACATAGTCGAAATACTGGAGAAGCAACCACACATCTGTCCAAAATGCACTAAACACCACCACTCACTGCAGGACACACTGGCCTTTAAACCAGCTTGCTTCTAGGTATTTTAGCAATAATGTGCTAGTGAGAAGTAGAGTGGAATGCACAATTACTTGTTGAAAGGCCTCATTCTGCCATAGTGAATATTTTTTATAAGGCATTGTAGATTTCTAGGTGCCCAGTGGAAAGTTTAGTTCTGATTTTCTCATTTTGCAATCTCATTTTGCAGTCTGTATAACAGGAACCCAAAGCCAAAACCAGCTCTTCTATACATCATAAAACAATCTTCACACCTCAAAGAGCTTACTAGCTTAGGTCAAAGCAGATTTAACTATTTTTGTATTTCAGTGCTGAAGTTCATTAATCTCTTCACAGTAATAAGAACACAGACTATCTGAGTTAAGACTTTATCGGCAAATCAAAGAAATACTGTTAAGCAAATAGCAGGTAAATCTATTTTCAAGTTCTAAACACACAGGTAGCTGAAAGCTGTGATTTGAACAAAAAACAGTCAAACAAACCAAAAAGAAAAAACAAAGAAAATAAACCTCATCATCTTCTCTTTTTCCTTCCATTTTAGAACATTAGAATAGAAAACATGTAATTTTAGATAGGTATATGGTATATGATGACAAACATGCCATATTCTCTCTAAGAACAAACCAAAGTTAAAGATGATCCCTTTCAAGCTTGAATTTCCTAAATTTGATTCTTCTCACACTAATGAACAAAAATACATTAAATACACATTTGCCACTGCCATTCTTCTTTGGCAACAGCGATTGCCAGAAAAGAGCTGCCAGGTTGCAACTCTGTTTTCTTTCTGTCCAGTTCTGAATATACAGGTGGCAGATTTTTTTCTAAATCCTAAATTTATTTGATCACCTCCTTTCCACTACAATTGCAGAAGGCATTTAGCTAAACAGACAAAAGATTCATTAAAATAGAAAGACAACCCATTTCCATTGATCATTCCTTCACAACTGATCACTTAGTTTCTACAAGGAAACCTACTCTGTTTTATTGACAGATACTATTTTACAAAGCCATTTTAGATAATACCTTGGAAACTAATGCTCACAGCATGGATTAGGGAACATGCAATGCCAAAGATAGAAAGCACAGTAATAGGCTTTGCCCCATAGCTCCTGCATTACTTGAAGCGCTCTGAGGATACAGAGGAAATGCCTATCTTAAGAGTGATCTCTAGGCCCAAACTTTGGCTTGGAGTTGCATGAGATTAAAACTAAATCTATTTCAATAAGCAGCAAGGTAACCACCACATGCATTTATGGCTGCTAAAAACAGTATTTTGAAACTTCTAATATAACACTTTGGCCTGGATTTGTCTGGGCTAGGATATCCTTTGGTAATTGATTTTTAACCCATGTCATCTTCCTCCCCAATTTTCTGGCTATCACTCAAGCATGCATATTATGTTAGCACTGTGTGGTACAGGAAGTGAAACCAAACCATGCAGGAACTGGGAGATACTCATTACTGCTAAATGTTCTGCTTTGCCTGCAGATCGTAAGAGCTCTTCCATTTCTCCCAGTTACCTCCTGAAAATTGGCTACTAACCCCAGGAGGAGAACTAAGGTGAATTCCTGGACTCCAAGTAGTCTTGTCAAAAATTAAGGCAGTGGAAACTATTCACAGTAAATTGAAAGACCTCGTGTTTTCCTATGTATTTTTTCCTAGCTATTTTTCTACTGTCACAAAAGCAATTTTATTGTTGCATACAGCACCTTCTTAAGCACACAAAGGGTGTGAAAATAAATGCAAGACAACAGTGACCAACATGGAAAAGAGAACAAACAAAAAGAAAAAGCAAAATTAATGCACAGTGTTCCACAAGGAACAAAGCAGATTTCCACTGACTACTTGGAATGTAACAAGCAAGCAAGAGATTCCTGACATCTACATTTGAAAGCTATGCTAATGAAAATTGTTCTGAAACATCCAAAGCAGAAATACAAAGGCAGTATTGCACAGGGTATATTAAGACTCTAAGCACTTTGAAAATACATTACTAGCCTCTTAAAATTTAGCAAAATTCTGAATGGATCAAAAAAATACATAGGGAGATAGTGGTTCTGTATGTCGAAAAAAAGTTCTGTGATAGAGCTGAACAAAACCATGTGCTTTGAATCAATTATGAAAACAGAATTTTGAACATTCAACTACTTTTAGCCTTCTGTACACATCACACTAATGTATTAAGGAAACTAAAATGCTTTTCCATGAACTGGAAATCTGTTCACTGTGTATAATTGATAATGTTCTCTAACACCATAAGAAGTCCTACATCAGTGTAAGATATAATATCCATGTTAACTGACATGTTAATAATTGCAACTAGGAAATGGGCCTAAACTATCCATAATGATTTCACCTACTGATGTGTGTGAGTGTATTCAAAATTGATTCGTAAAGAGCACTCCAAAAAACAACATAGTAGGGTGTTTCTGGTGGGGTTTGTTCGCCGTTTTTTG
This sequence comes from Rhabdornis inornatus, assembly GCA_013397075.1. Lineage (NCBI taxonomy): Eukaryota > Metazoa > Chordata > Aves > Passeriformes > Rhabdornithidae > Rhabdornis > Rhabdornis inornatus. The sequence continues at coordinate 81,161 of VWZS01007223.1, forward strand.
TTAATGACAAACAAATCACCTTTACAAAAAAGTATTTTTTCAGTAAGTACCTTAAATTAAGATCAATTGGAATCCTTCCACGTTAGCTTCAGAAACTGAAAAGCAACTTTTTAGCATATGCAGAATACAGAGGATACTACATATACTGAATTAAAGAAATACAGGCATGGCTAATATTGCCTAATATGTTTTCCAGTATAGGCAATTGAGTTTTGAATTGATTACCATATTCACTAAATTCATTTAAACCTGATGAAGCACGGATTTTACAGCAGTTGCACTTCAATGTATACTGGATTCTTCACAGAGGTGACAACAGCATACATAAATGAATAAATACAAAGCCTCTCCAAACAGCTGCCAGTAAGCATCAACAAAGAGTCATCATTCTCTCTGCAAACTGAAAACACAAATTTCTCTTTGTGTATTGTGACAATATCAAGTGACTTATGCAGAAAATCATAATACTGTGTAACAAGACCACTGTGCAAGGGGTCTCAGATGCAAGGACAGGGTTGGAAAAGACTACAGAAGAAATATGTTATTACTGCCTAGGCAAAAAGAGCACATTTTTGTATTGACTTGTCAGGGACACCAGCAGTGAAACCAAACGTCGTTATCAACGATAATATCGTATCCTGCCAGCATGGCATTGTATTGGCCAAAACTCTTCACCAGTATGCTCAAATATATAGCCAATTAGAAAATGTACTGGACACACTTCACAAAATTCAAATTTTTTTTTTAATGTGAGAGACGGAGTAGAGATTTAAAAGGTCTTTAAAATGGTTCTCAATATACTGAATAAAGTTCTACTTGTTAAAACAAAATCATCTACAGCTATCTGCATGACTGAGAAGACAAGGCATTCCCTTCTGAAGAATTCAGAGACCAAGGCCCCACCAGGGCCAGGTGGAAGAAGAAGATCCATTAGTATGTAAGTAGTGCAGTTCTCTTTCCGTAGAGCTGATAGTGATCTAACTTTCCTAGTGCACTTTTGTGTGAAGAGGGGAGAATGTATCCAGTTCCTAGTGAAAAGCTTCTTCAGAGCACTAAGGAAATAATTAGAAACACCACAGCTAATTAGTAAATGCTACATGCATGTTACTGTTAACAAGATAGGAGAGATAAAAACATGCAAACTAAAACCTGGCAACAATTTTTAAAAATTTATGTTCTCTGTCTAAGAAAACGCTGCTTTTTAAGGTGGGTCTATCCTTAGGTATTTTCCACTTGTATCCTTATCTTTTAGTGTTACAATTACTTTCAATTTCCCCAGAAGCATCAAGTAACACTCCCAAAAACTATTTTACCACTTTCCCCTTTTCCAGTTTAGATTCTTCCCGACCAAGGAGCTGCTGTTACTTTGGGAAACGCAGTAGTGGTATGGAAACCGCAGGGTATCACACAATAGAACTTCTGCAACTGCAGAATTCAGACCTTTCCGCTTGATTTCAGTGAATCACTGCTCTCCGACCGCGACAGACTCCTGACATCCCTTCTGGCACCAAAGGCAGTAAGGACGTTTCCTATCCAACAGTTTATAGTAAAGACAAACAAAAAAATCTAAAATAAGACACAAAGATATAGCTGGACGATGCAGTGTTTTAAAAAGCAAAAGGCAAGGAAAAGAAAAAAAAAACAAAAACCAAAAAACCCCAACACTTTTCATGGAAAATCAAATCTGTTAAGTGCTGTATACGGAGTTCAAAAGGTCGGCTTTGTGAGTTTTCTTTCTTTCCTCCTAATGCTCTTTCCAGTAACATAGGGACGTGCTGGCAGCAAGAGGGGACACGAGAAACGAACCACCCCTTTCCTGTGTGCACCCAGACTCATCAAAGAGCACAACTGCGGGCGGCCCCTCACCCTCCACTTCCACCCAGCCAAACCCGTTTCGTTTAAACGCGCACCGGGGAGCTGCTGCAGAACTACAGCGGGGTCGGACCTGCGGCAGGGAGCGCCGACACTAGCACGGCAACAGGCACCGCTCCCGAGGAGCCGCGGCCGCCGCCCGCCTGGAGCCCGAGGACACCGCCGGGGCCTCTGGTCCGGCTCTGGCTCCGAGTGAGAGTCAACGCCGCGCCCACAAGTGCCGGCCGAGGGCCGCGGCCGCCAGCAAGATCTGCGCCAGCGGCGGCAGACGAGGAGACCTCCTCCCGTCACGAACCGCCCGCCGGGGGTAAAAAAGGAATGCGCGTACGGGGAGCACGGCTCCCTGCAGATGTCAGGGGAGGTTCGGCTTTTNACAAACAACAACAACAGACAAAATTATTTGTAAAGTCGTAGAGTTAATGAAGGGATGACTTTTCCCTCGATGCAGCAGCTGGTTAGTGTGTTAACTAAAAGGTAAGGAAGATGCTGCGTGTTTCACATATACATGTCTAATGCAGAGATGTTTGGAGTGACCACAAAATACCCGAAAACATAAGTTCAGCTAAAGTTGAAATTATTTTGCTATTTGTTATCTTTGCTTCTCCTAGCAAATGTTATCAGGGTCACGGTTTCCCCTTTTGGTTTACATAAGATAATTTTTTGTTGCAGATGCTTTCAGGCAGCTCAACTGAGGTAAACCCCGTGCAGATGGAGATGGACCCTGGCTGCGCCACTATGCATGTTGGCTCTGGCTCTGCAGAGGCTCCTGAGCTTATCTGCTTGCCTTTTGGCTTGGTTTGGTTCTTTTTCNCCCAGCCCGGCCCCCACGGCCGCTCCCGCCGCCCGCGGTCGGCCGGGAGGAAGAGGGGATGTGCCGGGACACAGCAACAGGCTCAGTCCCCCAGCCCGCGGCTCCACGGCCTCTGTCCTCCTCCGGTCCCCCCAGCAAAACCCTTCGGATCAAATGAACAACAATAAATAAAACTTCGAGAGACAAACGCGCTTTAAAAGGTCGCTCAAACTCCAGCGACGCGGCAGACCCTCCCCACCCTTCCCGGCCCGCATCCCCGCAGGGCGACTCGGGCGGGCTCGGCGGGCGCGCCCCG
>VWZS01007223.1:87338-202847 GCA_013397075.1 Rhabdornis inornatus
ATATTCATATGTATAAATGCATACGTAGACACAATATTGTATTTTCCATTACAGCATTTGCTCAAATTCCAACTAAAAAACCCACTAATTACCATCTTCCTTTTTAGAGAATCATAATAATTTATTATAGATCAAATTTTATTCCTGGCTGTGTAAAAAAAGAAAAAAAAAACCAAACAAGAAAACCCCAAGAATAATCCATTTCATTAAGTGGAATTAAACTGTAGAAAAGCAATCTGAGATCAAAGGTAACTATGATCCTAATTGCTATAGCTGCTAATCTAAATATATTAAGTATGTGGTTATGCATTTTGTCCTTATCCAAATAAGGATGGATCTCAGTCTTTTTTCATGGAGCTCTTTAGAGTAGAATAAGTTATACTAGCAGAAGCACACAATATTAAGTATAATACTCTTCTCCTTCATTTCAGCATAAAAGTTACACTTCAAAAGTCAGATGGTGTAACTACGGAGTTACTTCTGTTACTGGAGGTAACACCATGTATGTTATTACACAGAGTTAAAATTGGGAACTTTCTCGTAACTTTTATGTTTGAAATTTACAGTTTTTGGATTATTATGCTGGCAAGTAGCCAATATTAGTTTCACTTACTGAAGCATGCATGTTGTCAAGAATAGTGCATAGATTTACATTTTAAAGGTTCTTCGGGAGATTTTGTTCCCTGGGGACATACTTCCTGGCTGTTATTATTGCTATTGGAGGTTGCACATACCCATAGAAGGGAAAGTATGCCCCGTAAGGTAAAACAGAGTAAAAAAATCATAAAAGGTATGTTAATGATTTATAACTACAAAACAAAATACTTGCAATTATGACAAATTTAAAAAGCATTTATTTACACACAAACAGGATTGTTTAGAGCCACAGGCCTTGCCCATAGAAGAGAAGTGAAGCCAAATAAGTGACAAAGCGTATTAACCTTATCATAAATTCTTCAGACACATAATACCTACAAGGAGTATCTGGTTTTGTCAGATTACAGCATTGTGTTTTTTCGAAATGTTGCATTTTTCCAGAGACTTGCACATATTTGACAGACCCTACTCTCAGAGAACCTAATTTTAAAAGCTTTTTTCAGAAGTCCCTCAAGGGAAGTTGTACAGAGCAACATGTGATCTGGTGTACTTGTCAATGCAACAGTTATTCCAATATTTGAAAAGACAAGACAATATCTCATTAGCAATTCTTGTGTTATAAAAACTGGGAGGTCCTGCATGACATTTCCTTTAGATCTAAAAAATTCAGAATCAAAGGAACCTGACCTGACTAGTTCAGGATTTTATGTACAGATGAATTGGTGAAACTACAGTAAAGCACAGCAATATGTACAGAATGATTTGTTGTATGGCTCTGCAATTTATCACTGTCCAAATAGTATTTACCTCTGTATGCATTATTTTGCCAATCAAAGTATCTGATATCCTGCCCTGTGCAGTGTATGATGCAGATTGCATTTAAGAGTATGCATTATCTTCAAGTCTCTGTTTCCGATCCAAATGTGCAATTGGAGAAATGTTTTGCTTTCAATGATTTTCATAGTTAATATCTTAGGAAAAAGTACATCTCTGAATTTGCAGTCTTAGGCCTTTTCTTCCCAGAAACATTCATGATATTTCCCCACTCATGGAAAAGTATTAGAGCTGTAGTCTTTCTGAGAGGGCAATAAGGTTTTATGGATAGCTTTGCCAAGTCATTGTGTGTACAGAGAGACCATGCAAACAGCCCTGCTCCATTGCTTTTCTGAGGGAGCTGGTTCCACATGACTCTGCATGTTCTTAGTTTTAATTTTCATGTAGAGAAGAAGCAGAAATCTACATCTGTGTCCTTTCACCTTGATTATAGTGCAGGTGAACTTTGGGTCAGGACTAATCTATTAATATTTACCACTATTATTAACTGTCATTCATATCATTAGTACATATTGCATTGAAAATGTGTTTATTGTAGTCTAGCAATTACCAGCATTAAACAAACACCAGTGTTTTGGTGTTTTGGACTCTTACGTACAGAAAGTCTAAAATCCAAACATGCAAAGAATATATCCATCTGCCTCTGAACTTGAAAACTAAATATTGGTCATTTACATCGGCCCAGTCATTTATGGATGGCAGATGACATGTCCAAAGGAGACCCTTCCTCTCTTTTGAAGAAGCTACCCAGGAAAAAGGCTTTATTAGCTATTATGACTGTCCTTCTATACCAAAGCTGTTTTGTCTAGCAAGATTCACATCTGTAAAAACAAGAAGAATGGGGGGAACCTGTCTGTTATTGAGAATTTCTCCTATTCAGCCGTCTGGATGTAAGGAGGAAATTTCTAATACATTGTGCTACAGACTATTGGCCCAGATATCAGTGAGCATGTCTGTAACTGGCCAAGTTTTTGGAGTCTCAGTCAGGATCACTGATGTAAATTCCCTTCAATTTGCTTTGATTCATGGTGGGTCTTTCCTTCCTGTGTCCATGCTCAAGTGCTATAAAGGAGTTCACCATTCCTACAAGCCACACGGAAAGTACTAAGAAAACTACGAAAAAAACACGGAGAAAAGAGCTTTCCAGAAGCTGGAAAAGAGCAATCCAGAAGATGTAAAAAGGTTGGCATTTCTAGAATAAGCTCATTTATACAAGTAAATGGAAGTTTCATTTTAGTTTGTTCTTAAATAGAAATTTAACACTAAGTGAAAATCATTCAAGCAAATTAAGCAAATTTAGATTTAGTCCAACTGCAGCATTAAAAACTCTGTTGGAGCAGGAAATGAATTCAGTAAATGCCTTTCTTCTGTTAAAATCCACTTTGGTTTAGGACAGCTGCTTCTCTTACAGATAAAGGTTCCTTCTCATAGTGATGTTGTCGTAAGGAGCTCTTAAAAATATGATATGAAATTAGGAAATTTGCCCTCATCTGGTCATTAAGTGCCAGAAACTGGCAATATAAGTGAAATAAGAATCAATACTCCATCCAAACCATCCCACAGTAGTAAGCTGAACCCCTCATTTTCAGGAGTTAAGTGGTTGCCTATCAGTACTCACAACCTTGTATGCAGAAAATAGCTTATTTTCTAGCTAGATGGTGTAGCTGCTTTCATTGGCTAAGTATCACTTTTTTTATTGTTTTCTCCAGTCTTTTAAGGATTCATACAATGTGCAGAGCACAGGATGTGGTCTCAAGGCTATAACAAACTTCTTTCAGTTTTATGACTGGAGACAACATTTAGTCTACATCCAGTCAGAATCTCAAAATGTATTATGCAAAGACTGGCTCATATGAGCTGCAATTTGTTTTTTCATTATATGGTTGTCCTTTTTTTTGTTGTTGTTTCCAAGGGGACAAGCCAAGAGGAAATGGATTAAACAACTGCAAAGTGATGAATTTTAAATCTCCTGTTAATAATATTTGAACTCTGAATCTAATTTTTATGTAGGAGGAATGAATAATAATAATGCCATTTCCAAAAATAAACTTAAACAGCTAAACAAAAATCACTCTTTCCCTCTCATGCTCTTCTCTTTCATGTCCCTATTATTTGAGTACTTGAGCTTTGAAAAACAGAGCTATAAATGCCCAGGCAACTACAGAAACTTATGAAGGTGAAGAAAACAAATGTTGAACCTATTCTGTCTCATAATCCAGTATTGCCTTAGCATACATAGACCTCCTTGGACAGGAAGAATGCACAATGCACGATGAACTCTGGTTTGTAAATGCTACTCAAACAGTAGAAAGGAGCTGTTTCAGGCAAGAGAAATGTTTCTACACCTCCCTATCTCTCTTGTAAGCTTTTCAATAGGAAAGACTTGACAAGAGGAACAGAAGTGAAGCCAGCATCAGGGGAAAAATGCTTGCAGTTTATAGGACTATTCTCTGCACAAACTAGCTGTACACAAACTTAGACCTGCTAGTTTGTATATAAGCCCCTGCCCTGCAACACAGAGTGCATCATCACACTCATGAGGTCACAATCAGCCTTTTTTCTTCCCTCCTCCAGCTCATTGTATGTCTTCTCCTTTTCTAGAATCTTAATGAATGCCAACTCACATGGACTTCACTTCAAGAACATTTCTGGGGCTTTCAGACGTCCATGCCTGCAAGGTCACCCTCAATGCAGATGTCTTCTGCATGTGCTTTTTCTTATAATGCCACTGTCCATTCCACTGTAATGAAATAAATGGTGGGCCTGGGTATTGAAACTATCCTCAGAAAAGTTAGAGAGAAAGAGTTCTTACAGAATTAACTCAAGCTGGAGAGATTCAAAAGTCTTTCTTCAGATCTGTGTGAGTACCTAGAGAAGGCTACCAGTATTGCTACACCCAATACCCAGCCTCATCCAAGTCTGGTGGCTGAGTCTTCACACCTTAAGAGCCACCAGTATTATATTTGGGATATTGAATTTACCTAGATGAGTCCATTTTCGTTTCCTAATATATTTTTGGTGTACCGTCAGGTAAATCCTACTAGAATTCATAAACCAGGTGTTTTTCTATCTGATTTTGGAGACTGTACCCAGATTTCTTGGCTAGGAGATACCTTTCTGTATAGGTACCACAAGGACCAAAGGGAATCCTATGTCTTCATTTTTGAGAAAGAATTTGGAACACAGGCAAATTAACTGAGATCTCTCTTGGAATGGATTTAAACTTACATTTCTTGAAAAAATAACCTACATTATCCTATTGGTATGCTGAGCTGGGCACAGTCCATTCATTTGACACAAAGACTGTTTGATATCATACTCCTCATACATGGCATTATTGATATCTAAACACAAAAGTCTTTTACCTAACTCCGTCCAGGAATGTCACAGTAGAGTCTTTGGTCAAGAGAGCTTTCAGTCATAGCAAGGGGAGGAAATAACACTGATTGACTCTGCTACATTCCAGCTGGAGAGTCTGCCCGTGGAACTATTCTGTGTATATGTGGATGTCTACTCCAGACGAAAAGGAACAAGCCTTTGTTTCAGGGATTAAATAACCAGAGAATTTTGTAATCTGTATATCTGAAGTAATAGGAAATGCCTCAGTCCAAGTGAGAAAGATTTGAATATCCTTGTCTATGTTCTTCCTTGCTAAGGCAGTTTTAGGGCCAGCGCCATTTTCTAAGAAAACAAATGGCCTGTGCCTGTACCTCAGTACTTCCATGAAGACCTTGAAAGCCATAGCAAGGTTATAGGCATCTAGCGTACTTGCAAAGATATGAAACTGGATCAGTCGTATTTTCTTTGGATCCAACTTTACATTCATTACCTTGATTTTTGTCTCAGGAAAATCCAAATGGTCTCTTACTTTGTATTATGCTCTCAATTTTGGGAACATGAGATTAGCTCAGCTGGGTAGAGTATGGTGCTAATAACACCAAGATCCTGGGTTTGATCCCTGTATGAGCTGAGCATGACAGGATCATCCCTGTCATGATCCACTTATGAGTTGGACTTGATGATCCTGGTGGGTCCCATCCAACTCAGAATATTCTGTTATTAGTTAGAAAATAGCATCTTTGACATGTTTGTTTGATTTTTTGTGTGAATTGTAAAGAAAATCCTAGGAATTACATAACAGGAAGAGTAATCATCTGAATAGTGTAATAAGACTTATTTTGCCTCTTCAATTTTATTCTAAACCTGTATTTTTATACCCAGTTATAAACAGCTTTGAGGAAAAAATACCAGTTTTTCCTTCTGACTCTCAGCTGCCTCAAACTTTCATTAAGCCATAAGAATCAGCAGTCTGATTGTAGCTTGTCTACCAAGTACAACAGTGACAGGCATGCCTTGCTTGTAAGTGTACTTTTCCTACATGAGTGGCAAAGCATAAGTGATTTTTCAGCCTTGATGAAAGATTTGAGAAATCCATTTTCCCATGGGAATGAAAGTGCCTTGTGGTCTAGAGGTTCTGAAGACACTTGCTAAAACTGGGATGTGGGGGGAAATGCAAACTCTTAGGATTCTGAGCACCTCTTAAAACTCAGTAAGCATGTCCCCAGTGAGTGAAATAATAAATCTGATAGACGTTTGGCATACAGACTTGAAAGAATTTTAAAAAAATAAATTTATGCTTCAAATTAATTTGGAAGATGGCTCAAAGAAGGGTTTCTTAATTTCTAGTCAATTTTTTTTTAAAAAGTCAGATGGACACCCAAGATAAACTAAGAGTCAAGGAATTATGGCACATTTAGTGAGTGTCAGATGAAGAGTGGCATATAATGTATTAAATATCCATCACAGTAACTTGCTGAACCTATTAAAAGTCAGTAGAGCAGGAAAGAATTCAGTTCCCTAGTAGTTTCTCTGCAGTTTGTCTCCACAGTGGCTCAAGCTGCCACTGGCATCAGTTCTGTCTCCTTCACTTCAGATATGCCAGCATGTTGTGATGCGCTGCTCTGCAGAGACAGAGGGTTAGCTTCAGGTGTTCAGAGATGGCTGAGATACCAGAAATATTAGTTACACATTAGTGCAGCTTCAAGCATGCCAGAGTTCAAGAATCATTTGGTCAACGCTCTCAGGGATATGTTATGGCTCTTGGGAATGTCCTCTGTAGGGCTAAAAGTTGGACTTGATGATCCTTGTGGGTCCCTCCTAACTCAAGATATTCTACAATTCTGTACTTCTATGACTCAGCTAATTTGCTCTGGGCAGTGGAGCATTTTAGCCCTGGTAGGCATTGTGCTAATGTGATTTTCCTGCTCCTGATACCCATGTGGTTGCATAATGTAAACATAATTATGAAATATGCACTGCAAGGAATGAAAAATTCACGTCACTGTTTTACAATACTGTAAATTACATACAATGTTTGTAGTGAAAATTGTTGAAATTGTAGATGTACAAATTAGTTGACTGGTGAAATATTTTTTCACAATACATGCTGTAATAGTTGCTTCAGTCTGCGTACAGGGAGCCAACATTCATTGAGGAGCACTCTAGAGCAAAATATAGGATAAAAAGGGAAAGTGGAAAACAAAAGTTCATGGCCTCTTCCACTGCAAGTGCTAGGAGACATGAAATGAAGCTGAAAGTCATGACTTCCCTAGACAGCTTTACTAGCGTCTTATCATCCTCATATATAATATATTCTTCGTGCCCAAACAAAACATAACCTCTTCTAGTTGTAAACTGTTGAACCTTGTCTTTTCACTACAAGCCGTGTTAAAAAGTCACTTTCTATCTTTCCCAGCAACTCTACTTTTAGTAGTGGAAGGATGCACTAAGAGCGTGCTCCAGGATGAACAATCACAATTCACTCAGGCTTTCTTCAGAGGACAGATGTTCCAGCCCTTTGATCATTTTTGTAGCCCTCCTCTGGACCCATTCTAACAGATCTAAAATCTGACACCCCAGATTACAGAAAAAGTTGGGCTATCTTGCCAATGATTGCCTTCACAGCACCAGTGATTTGGCAACGGTTCATGCTGGAACCCTTGTTTTGACTACTGAAAGTCCTTCAAAGGTGGTTATTAAGTCCACTGTCATAAAGTCATGGTAGGTTTGGCCACAGGTGGCAAAACTTTCCAATACATAAGGCATGGGATGGAAAAATGATTAATTTAAATATTTAAATGCTGTATCTAATGGTATAAAAATTTCTAAAAGCATTGTAACAAACTTATCACTATTCTTACTATTGTCTCCTTGTAAAAAGACCAAGCTCTGTCTCTGTATGATTACAGCTGGAAAATAAAAGGTAAGGTGTCTAGGTCTGTTTAGGAGTACTAAAGTCTCATTTTCAAATATTTAGGCTTTCTAGTTACAGCAGCATTTTGATAATACTTTAAATAAATTCTTTATTTGCCGTCCTGAATATCAGTTTTGTTTTTCCATTACCACAGCCTTAGGGATTATGAAATTATATGTAAGGATTATTTTATATTGAAAATTATAAAAATAATGTAATTCTCACAAATTAACACTGCAAAAGAACAATTTTTTAAACTAATACTTGTGAATACTTAGTTGGATGTCTCCAACTAAAAGCTGGCTTTCAGGTTGTTACTATCTGTAGGAAGAACAAACTAGTCTTTTAAATGCTTTTTTAAACACTTTAAAAATAATAGCCATTTAATATAAATTAGTTTATATTCCTAATGACTTGTTCTAATGCTACAATGAGAGCATGCGATGTCAAGATGCTTAGATTTGGCCAGCTTGCTTGTAATTTTTTTTAGTTTTAGAAAGCTGAACATGATACAGGGAAAACATTTAACATGGCTGTTGTTCAGCAGTTTTTCTGGGCAAACTCAGGGAGTTTTGTATCCTTATAATGACTGAAGCATACAAGGATTTATCAAATCTAGTTGTGATGTTTAAATTAAAATAATATGAGATCTTTACACATTCACAATATCCTCACATTTAAAGCTACTGATATTCAGCTTCCCAATTTAGGAAAGATGTTGAGATACTCAAATGCATCCAAAGAAGGGCAGCAAAGCTGAAGAAAGGTATAGAACACAAGTCCTGTGAGGAGTGGCTGAGGGAGCTGGGGTATTTTAGCCTGGAGAGGAGGAGGCTCAGGGGTGACCTTATCAATCCCCACAGATGCCTGAAAGGAGGGTGCAGCCAGGTGGGGACTTCTTTTTGCAGGCAGCCACTGACTAAATGAGACAGTCTTAAGCTGCACCAGGGGAAGTTTAGACAGGACATTATGAAAAAATTCTTCACAGAAAGCGTGACTNTTATCATCCTCATATATAATATATTCTTCGTGCCCAAACAAAACATAACCTCTTCTAGTTGTAAACTGTTGAACCTTGTCTTTTCACTACAAGCCGTGTTAAAAAGTCACTTTCTATCTTTCCCAGCAACTCTACTTTTAGTAGTGGAAGGATGCACTAAGAGCGTGCTCCAGGATGAACAATCACAATTCACTCAGGCTTTCTTCAGAGGACAGATGTTCCAGCCCTTTGATCATTTTTGTAGCCCTCCTCTGGACCCATTCTAACAGATCTAAAATCTGACACCCCAGATTACAGAAAAAGTTGGGCTATCTTGCCAATGATTGCCTTCACAGCACCAGTGATTTGGCAACGGTTCATGCTGGAACCCTTGTTTTGACTACTGAAAGTCCTTCAAAGGTGGTTATTAAGTCCACTGTCATAAAGTCATGGTAGGTTTGGCCACAGGTGGCAAAACTTTCCAATACATAAGGCATGGGATGGAAAAATGATTAATTTAAATATTTAAATGCTGTATCTAATGGTATAAAAATTTCTAAAAGCATTGTAACAAACTTATCACTATTCTTACTATTGTCTCCTTGTAAAAAGACCAAGCTCTGTCTCTGTATGATTACAGCTGGAAAATAAAAGGTAAGGTGTCTAGGTCTGTTTAGGAGTACTAAAGTCTCATTTTCAAATATTTAGGCTTTCTAGTTACAGCAGCATTTTGATAATACTTTAAATAAATTCTTTATTTGCCGTCCTGAATATCAGTTTTGTTTTTCCATTACCACAGCCTTAGGGATTATGAAATTATATGTAAGGATTATTTTATATTGAAAATTATAAAAATAATGTAATTCTCACAAATTAACACTGCAAAAGAACAATTTTTTAAACTAATACTTGTGAATACTTAGTTGGATGTCTCCAACTAAAAGCTGGCTTTCAGGTTGTTACTATCTGTAGGAAGAACAAACNGAGGAGGCTCAGGGGTGACCTTATCAATCCCCACAGATGCCTGAAAGGAGGGTGCAGCCAGGTGGGGACTTCTTTTTGCAGGCAGCCACTGACTAAATGAGACAGTCTTAAGCTGCACCAGGGGAAGTTTAGACAGGACATTATGAAAAAATTCTTCACAGAAAGCGTGACTGGGCACTGGAACGGGCTGCCCAGGGAGGTGGTGGAGTCACTGACCCTGGTGGTGTTTAAAAAAAGACTGGATGTGGCACTTAGTGCCACAGTTGATAATATGGTGTTCAGTCATAGGTTGGACTTGATAATCTCAGAAGTCTTTTCCAATCTAGTTAATTCTATGATTCTGTGATTCTGTGGTATCTGTCAGCACTTTTTCACCTCCCAAAATAAGCATTTAATCACTTACCAATGCTACTATATTTTTATCACCAACTTCTTATACTTTTGATTAAGTCCAAATCACGAGATAAAAACTATAAGCATGTTTAAGAAGTGTGTGAAACTGTAGTTCTTGTGTGACTGCAGGTAAACCATAACTCAATACTTTCAGGTGTTGCTCTATCCAACTAATCATGGTCCTGTATTCTGTTAGGCTGGTGTTTTGTGCATGTAGATTTAATGATGAGCATAGACAGAAATCAAGCAACAGCTGCTATACAATCCCTGCAACTTCACTATTAAGTGGGCTATTCCACTAGTTGTTACAAAGAATATTAGACAAAGCATATAAATCTTCTATTAAATATCAGAGGAACTTATTTCTTAGTCTTTTTTCTCCACCCTGAACTGGCAGAGTACCCAATGTTTCTTCCTCATCCAGCCAAGATAAAAAATTTGGGTATGCAATCAGAGGGCTCAACCAAAATCAGAGAGAACATTCCCTACACTAGACATTTTTAGAAATGCAACTGGAAATATTATTTAAGAGGTGGTACCCTATCCTTTTCTTTCCCATATCTTTTTCTTTCCCAGATTTTGAGGTAGAAAACATCTAAAATTTAGTAAAATTTATCTATTTTAAGGTTGCAGACTGATGTTTAAAAGATAGAACTGGCATACTGTCTTTTATGTCTTAAATATCTTAGGACGCATTCCCTTTTTTATTATATTATATGAAATTTTATTGCATTTTGAAGTGCTGTTTTGTTTGTCTTTCTGTGCTTTAAGGACATGATTTGTGAACATTCATGTGTACTGTTCCCTGCCTATCAGCTTTTTACCATGTTCATTTTTAATGGAATTTCGTTCCATTTCACGGTGTGCTTGAGCAACTGTAAATTAAAAACTCATCCAAGAAGTGTCAAAACAACTTCAGTCAGATGTCATGACAGGAGAGAGCTTGTTGTTTTTGTGTTCTCATGCGGGCACTGTGGTGCAGGATATTTCTACTGTCTGAGTCACAATACAGCAGTTCTGATGCTATACTAGGGCTACTTAAACCTGACTCAGAAAACCCATGCCTACTCTTAAATTTGCATTGTATAGCTGTTATGGCATTGCAATGACGTATGTTTAGTACCAAATTATCTTGTGTCATCACCATTCCCTTTCAGAGCATCACTATGGAGTGCTAAAAACCAGCCAAATTGGTCGGTATACAACCTACTAAAATATCAGTCCAAGTAGTCAAATTGTGTGGCATATTTAATTATGAATATATACAGCTCAAATAGATATATATATATATATAAATGGTATATATATACCATTTGTATATATGTATTTATGTGTATATATATATATATATATTTGATTGCAATGAAAATACAGATTCTTAAAATATATTCCATTATTAGCAAGATGTGAGGACAATAGCATAGCTAGTTGTTTTAAGAGAAAAAAAAAGGCAAAGGAAAATAAGTACTTGCACAAAGTAATGTTCTCTTACACCATCATATAGTGGTATGTAATTTTTTTATGTGGCTTGTAATTTTTTACTTTAAATATCACACATAGTAGTTAAAAATATTATTTTACCAGTAGATGTCAGTGCAACCATTGATCTCAACTATAATATAAGAGAGTATATTCTTCACATTCACTTCTGCAGACAAATGAAAGTATATTAATGAAAATTATATCATGAAACAGTGTGATGGTTTGGGAAAATTCTGAGTCTATTTTTCTTGCATTGTTTGATTTATAGCTTTGGAAGTTTGAAGGGAGCTTCTGTTAAAAAAATGTAAGAGGTATTTTCTAGACATCTTCTTTACTTTCTGAACAGCAACTCTAATTTTCCTTTTTTTTTTCCCCCCAAAAATATTGACCGTACATTAATATGTAGCATTAACAGAAATAGGTATTGGGATTTGATTTTTTCCAACCAGAACCTACGATTATCTATCCAAATGCACAGCAACAATTTATCAAAGACAACCGTAGCTTTCTCTGGTCTTTCCAGGCTAAGTCCAGTGAACTGCATGGTGGCTAATATAGGCATTTAAATTGGTGAGGCTGTATATAACGAAATAGTAAGTTTAGAATCTCATTAAAAAATAAAAGAGCTTGCAATGATCTTCTTTCTTATTTTAAGTTGTCATATGCCAAGACTGGAATTCTTTGTTTTTTTCTGCAATAGCTGATGCTAGTCATGACACTTCCAGCAGAAAATTCAGTTCTCCATGATCATTTAGATGTTACTGATGTTATTAACTCTTGACAGAGAAACACAGAACTCACTCCAAAACCCAAAGTCCATGGTAGAATGAAATCCATTGAGATGTTTACATGAAACCAAAGAAAGAAAAGCAGAGAGAAGAAAAACTGTTAAATGACAGTTAAACTCTTAAAGTAACAAGTACAAGCTACTATTAAGTTAAATAAAGTAATTATGGGCAAATTGTTCTACTTCTTTGGGTTTTTAGAAACTCACGTGAGAACCTCCATAATGTAATAGTAAACAGAGTAAGTTGAAATGTAGAAGTTTCATCAACCTACATGCTCCTGTCTCCTCCCTTTGACTCCTGTTATCTGTGTCTTGTCTGTATACAGATATCAGTTTCCTGTAGTGAGGTGGAATATTTTGTGAATCATTTGAGAAATGCACAATGTTCTATAAAGACACCAGGATAATCAGGAACAGGTCTGTTCTTGACTAACATCCTTCTTGGCTTCATGAATGATAGAAAGTTTGAAATCGCCTCTTCAAACTCAACAGACTGTATTATTTACAATCTCCACAGTTCTCCTGAAAGCCAGTAATCAGTCCCACATTGCTGATCATTACCAGACAACTGATTGTATAAAGTACGTAATATGCAGAACAGAAGAATGGTTACAGAGCTTGGGATGAATATGCCTCAGTGACACTAAGTTTTCTGATCAGATATGTGAACAAGAAAGAAGAGAAATGAAATCAGGCACCCAGGAGACCCTAGTTAATACACAGCCTGGAAAATGAAGTTAAGATCAAAGATAAAGAATACTCTGCATGAAGGCACTAGCCTCTTAAAATCAACAGACCCGTGAAAGCAAATGGAACATAACACATAACACTTCAAAGCCTTTCACCAATTCTCCAGTACTTCTATTAATCATACAGGAATGCTATGTGAGAAGGGTTTGTCCCTGTGAAAGAGAAAAAACTTTTCACTTTTGCTCTCTGAAGAGCTAAACTAAAATTAGTCAGTGATATTTTGACAAAATTCAAGGAAAAATTTGTTCCCCTCTGTACTAAAGTTGAAAAGAAAGATGCAGGTTTAGAACCATAGGCAGAAGATAAATTTCACACAGTATGACATTACAAGTACAGACTTTCAGGGAAGGAAGGCTGTATTTAATTAAAGAATATCACTTTTTACTTATACTTAAAAATATCTTTAAAAATTGATAGGAGGGCTGCCCGTATTCAGTTGCCAGGCTGCATACCCATTCAGACTTTGCTAATATTTTCTGAATTAATTTTCCTTTTGCATTTACTGCACCATAAGAGTAGGATCTTCTTGCATGTGCAAGACCTTTCATAACTTTTGGTGGCTTTAATACCCGTTTGGTGGCTTGGCCTCATCACTAGGTATGAAAATCCACCTCAGTAGGAAAACCATAAAATCCATGATGAAATCATAACCATCTAGGATCTCACTGTCACATGTCTCCCTCGCTCACTGCTGAAATGGCTGCTTTCCTTGTTGCACCCCATCTGACCCAAAGATAGCTGTCCTGAGCATGGTCCTTAGAGGGGCACCTTTCCAGACACAGGTGAGCTGAGCTCAAACCACAGCCTTTGAAGAACCTGCTTAGCTGCTGAAGGGTTTCAAGACACTATGCTGTGAAAAATGATAGATGGTGGCATCACTTAAACAACATATGTGAGTTGGCTAAAGCCTCCTTCACCTTGCTTACTTCTTTCCAGGAGTTCCAGGAACTCAGCAAGTACCAATTGCAACCCATCACAGTAATTCTTCACTGCCATAAGACAGCAAGATTCTCCAATTTCTATAGCTTTGCAATGAATCCTTGACATAACTTAATGAGACGTGCACCACTACTAGCTTACTCAAAGACTAAGTTAAGCTGGAGTGGATGGCTCTGTGTTTCCTTACCCTCCATATTACTTGGTGGTGTTGCAAAAAGTAAAGGAACTGAGTAATAGCATAAAGAAGGTAGCAGCTTTTCACTTTTTTTTTCCTTTTGAAGACTGCTAGATCACTCACTTCATTTACTGAGGAGGACCTTTAAGTGAGATTTATCAGAGAAACCCACAAATGGAACATGAAAAGCAGCCTGTCCTGATAAAGCTCTTCATAGCAACAGACATAAATGTGCCTTCTGGTGGCAACAGTGTTTTTTCAATTATTTGCCTCAGTGATACAATACCTGCTTGGTACGAGGAGGAAGGCAATGGAATTCAACTCCATAAAGTATGTAGGCACCAAATTCCTAGCCCAAAATCTTTGCTTAGGTCTTCAACACTTAAGACCAATTAAGGAGGTCCCAGTGCCCTGAGCTGGAGGACTCAGCAAAAATGATGAACACACAGTAGGCCCTGTTCAGGATCTGCTGTTCCAGCTGGATCTCTCTAAGTCCATGGGGCCTTGTGGCATTCATCTGAGAATACTGCAAGTTCTGGCTGCAAGGTCTCTCAATGATTTTTGAACAGTCTTGGACTCTGGAGAGGTCCCAGTTGACTGAAATCTGGCTAACATTGTTCCAGTTTTCAAGAAGGGCAAGGATGGTTCTGGAAACTACAGATCTGTCAGTCTCACTTCAGTGACTGGTAAAATTATGGAGAAGATTATTCTTCTGAGAATTATTTAAAAACAGCTGACGGACAGGCAGGTATCAATCAGAGCCAGCAGGGCTTCATGAGAGGAAAGTCCTGCTTATTAAACCTAATTTCCTTTTATGACAAGGTAACACACCTAGTTAATCAAAGGGAGACAGAATGTGTAATCTTCTTGGGTTTCTAAAGATTTCAAAACTGTTTTTCGCAGTATCCTCCTGGAAAAAACTGTCCAGTGCACAATGCAATAAATGCCTCAGGAAATGGGTGAGCAAGTGGCTCATGGGTGGGCACTGGGTGTTTCAGTGGATGGGGTGACAGCAGACTGGTGACCTGTCACTATTTGGGTTCCACAGGGCTCCATCCTTGGCTCTGTGCTCTTCAATATCTTCAAAAATGATTTGGATGCAGGACTTGAGAGGATGCTGAGTGAGTTTGCCAATGACCCTAAACTGGGAGGAGTTGTTTGACTCTCTTAAAGGCAGAGAGGCGCTGCAGAGAGACCTTGATAAATTAGAGGGGTGAGCAAACACCAAGGACACATTGGTTACAAGGGAGAGTGCTGATTCTGTATCTGGGGTGGGGCAACCCTGGATGTATGGACAGACTGGGGAATGGGATGCAGGAAAGCTGTGCCATGGAAAGGCACCTGGGGGTCCTGGTCGATGGCAAGNGGGGGCATCAGGCACAGCATCACAGCCAGGCAAGGGAGGGGATTGTCCTGCTCTGCTCTGAGCTGGGGCAGCCTCACCTCCAGTGCTGTGGGCTGGTCTGGGTGTCACAATATGAGAAAGATGTGAAACTGTTAGAGAGTGTCCGAAGAAGGGCAACCAGGATGGTGAAGGGCCTTGAGGGGAAGCTGTGTGAGGAGTGGCTGAGGTCACTTGGTCTGTTCAGCCTGGAGGGGACTGAGGGGAGCTCATTGCAGTCTAAAAATTCCTTGTGAGGTGAAGAGGAGGGATAGGCAGTTATCTGTTCTCTATGATGACTGGTGACAGGACCCGAGGGAACAGCCTGAAGCTGTATCAGAGGAGGTTTAGGTTGGATATCAGGAAAAGGTTTTTCATCCAGAGGATGGTTGAATACTGGAACAGTATTCAACCCCAGGGAAGTGGTCATGAGAGAGAGAGTTCAAGGAGAGTTTTGAGACACACAGTGAGATTCTTACGGTTGTCCTGTGCAGGGCCAGGAGTTGGACTTTGACAATCTTTGTAAATCCCTTCCAACTCAGGATAATGTATGATTCTAATACTCTGTTTGGTGAATTATGCACTATCCTTCATCCAGGGCAACAGAAGACAAGGCATGTCCTCTGAGAAAAGCATAAGGACGTGTAGATTGGTAGTAAATACAATGAGGAACTTGTCCTGTTGCAGCCTCCTATTTTTTATTTATTTTTCTAGCCAGTATCAGGCACTGAACGAATAAAGACTGACACATGCAAGAGCGAGGTTAGCTTGGTCAAAGTTCAGTTTCCTTTTACACTCCATAGTGTGCCCTCAGGACTGCAGTGCTATATTCCCAACAGCTTGGCATCAACAAAAGGCACAAACACTTTAAAGTACTTGGAATTAAAAATACTGATAATATGCATCATGAAAATAACAGAATCACATATAAGTGTGCATTGATGGAAGCAATAAGATGAGTTTGACTGCTCATGTTGGTCAGACCCACTAGGCAAATATGTTAAAAAAATACACATCATCTGACTTGAAACACAGATTACGTAGTTCATGTCCATGGTAGAGCCAGCTCAGTATTTTAGTTCTCAAAAACATGAATAAAACATAATTTTAAAAGACAGAAAGTAGAGTCTTCACACAATTTTGAGGAGAAGGTTTTTTTTTAAATAGAGAGTGACTAACTGAAAACTACAGATACAACTAAATATTGAAGGCATTTGGAAACCTAGCCCAGATGCAAATTTTGTCTTTGTGTCTGTAACAATCTAACTCAAAAGGGAGAAACGAGCATCACAGAGCCTGGAAGTAAGGTAGTAATAGAAATCTGGGTGTGAATTCTGTGATTATGATGTGTGTCTTCATACACATACTATACTTTTGAGGGCACCCCCATCTTTATGTAAATGATGAATTCCTAAAATGTGTACCATATGATTTGCAGAATAACAATGCCCCAGTTTTGCATAAATTAAACAGCATATCCTGATAACTAAGCTTTCCCATTTACATTATGCCTCAGTTCCAAATCCATGGGATATAAATGAGAGCAGCATATGGTCTAGAATGGGAAAGCTGTGGGACTTTCATGTATGCACCATGGGAGCAAATGGCTGTCCCACAGATGGTGCAGTATTTAGATGCGTCTCCTGTATGATGGATGCCAATGCACAGGAGGATGAAGCCATGAGTAGCCTCTAGAGGTCCCCACTGGCAGGCATGCCTAGAACAGATGCTAGAGCTACACAAAGGCTTTGCAAGGGGAGATCTTTTTATCTCTTGGCTTTCTGTTTTCAGTGCTTGTCTGTATGTGGAAATTTATGGCATAGCTGAATGATCTTTCCAAAAAGCTGTACTATAGTTAGAACGTCTCTGTGACAGCAATAATAATAAAAATAATTTTATTTCAGAATAATCACTTCAGTTTTTTGCATGAGTAATGGAGGGAACTGACACACTTTTTGGGGTCTGTTTTAAACTCTCTTGGCCTGGGGCTGTGATAAGAAATTCACAAAGCAGAATAGATGATAAAGAAAGGTCTGAGAGCTACTTCCATATTCCACAGACTTCCATAGACACAAGTTATATACAATGCCATAAACATTGACAGAGGTGAACATTTAGACACAGCCAACAGGAACAATATAACTGGTAGGAAAGTCAGAAAAGTCTTTATGCAAAAAGTAATTCAGTCCACTGGTATTTTTTTAAATATCAGGTTTGATTATTTTGAGAAGAGTTATAACATATTGAAAAAAAAAGACGTTTTATTTCAAAAACTGCTCTGTATTTACCTGTGAATCCACAGCCAGCTGTAAACAATAAACTAGTTAGTCCACAGGGATCCCAGCATGCTGGTTCATGACCCATCAGCTATAATCAAAACACACATATAAAGCAGCAGAAAATTGTCACAACAAACAGATAAGAAAATACTTGTGACAAATGACAGCACTGAACTTAGTAAAGCAAGGACCATATGCATACAAAACTCCTCTCTCTGGCCTTCTTCCCATGGCTAACCACATCTCCTACACCCTGCCTGCCCTGCATGCACTCTCCTTCTGACCTCTCTCCCATTTCCTCCTCTTACAGCCATGCTCCTTTGCCCTCCAGATGCTGTCATGAATCCCTTATATTGTTGCTGGCACCAGGATTCTCACCACAGACTGGGAACTTGATGTCCTTTCGAAAATGCCTAGCTGGGCAGCAAGGGGCAGGTTTGCATGTCAGTTTTGGAGAAAGTGAGTGGTGGAGCTAGACCAGAAGCGGAAAGGATTGATCTTTCTCTATTATCAGGATGAGGATTTCTGGATCAGAACCTAGCTAGCAGAAAAGAGAGCAGAGACACGCTAAAGCAGGCATGGGTGCAGAGATGTGGCAGCAGCAGAATGTGTGGTTAACTCCATACAGTGGGATTGAAACTGTTGGGGCATGCTCTCTGCTGACTCTGCTTGAGACCCCAAAATCTTCTCCCACATGCTTCGTACACACATGAAGTATGTTTTTTCACACTTCTGTCTCCTTGCCCTTTTTTCCTCTCCTTCTACAAAAGTTTTCTTTCACAACAGAGTTAAAGTGAGTCTGCAAACTTCCTTAAGAGGATTCACCTCAGCCCTTCAAAAAGCTGTGCTAGCGCTTTCTGAGGATAAGGGTCAAGCAACAGCAGAGATCAGGATTTTTTTTGCCTTTGTCCAGGTGTAGCTAAAGTCCCAGTTCACCCACAGCATATAAGAAGAATATGATGGATAGATGGAAAATTTTATAAAATTTTGCTATGTTTGAGATCACGAAACAGATGTGGATCTCAGATCTCTAGCAGGTTCACTGCACTGGTGGAATCCAAAGAACAGAGATTTTTCTGTGTGGTCATTCTGTAAATCAAGGGCAGACTGTATGTATATTATAAAAAGCTTAAACCCTGAATTCCCTCCCCCTCCTTCCCCCCAGTCTTTCCTTTATCTATTTCTTTGATTTTTTTCTTTTCAATTTGTGTTTACAGTTAGTTTTATTAAGGACATTCTGCTTCATCCTACTTTTCTGTTCCAAACATCTGGCAGTTTTTTTGATCTTGTTTTGCTTTTTCACCCCTCTTAAATAGTGATGAATAATTTTTCTCAGCCTTTCATTAGCCTTTTCTTCAAAATGTTTCAAAATTTTTCAGAATTCTTCTTTTCTGTGAAGACCTTTTCCCCATTCCAATTCCATTTGTGAGAGTGGATCAGTTCAATCTCTCTTCTTTGACCTTTCACATTTTTGTTCTCAAAGTCTCACTGTATTTGGAATTAAAATGCCCTTCTAGAGATTACTTATTGAAAACAAAGTGTCTACACAGACTGAAAGTTACAGTCATTCCCAGGCTATGGAACCCTCATTAAGAAACCATTTGGTCTTCAGCAGATTTATAAAAACCCATAGACACCATCTATATAAACACATGACATTTATAATGTGATTTAGTGTTGCATATTTGAAAATTTAACAGCTAAATGTGCATGACTGTATAAAGTCAACTGTCCTCTTCACCTCCAAAGGTGTCTCACAGGGGACCAAATGTATCCCTGAGTAATTGCGTAACAGTCACTGAAGTAACACAAAAACGAAATCTGGCAGAGTTCTGGTAGACATCAAAGACCCATAAGAGATCTAAATTTGTGAAGTACAATGAGTGTTAAAAATAAAAAGAATTGCATGCATAAATGGTTACTATTTTTCCCCAATTATATAATTTGAATTGATATTATTATTTTTAACTGATATATTTATCAGTAGGATGTTCCACTTACAAAGTTATGCACACGCTTGACAAGTTGTATTTGATACAGGCAGTGTCATGAATCAATTTACTTAAATATTTAATAATTGGACCAACTTTCACAATTAAAAAAAAAAGCATGAAAGGCTAACTAGATTTCTAGACATTCACAATAAATTTCCAAATGAAAAATGCATCATCTTTTAAGTTACAACAGTATAGATCAAAATTATGACCCTTTTCTTCTACCAATTTAATTGAGAAGGCAATTAATCTTAGTAATTTTTTCCATTACTTTTGTTCTATGTAAGATCACAAAAAGTTTGATAACTTCAGCAAAGCCAGGCAAGCAATTTGTTTCTTCATGTAGAAAATGTCCTCGATAGCTAAAATATAATAGAAAAAAAAAATCCTGCTAGGCATGATAATGTATCAAGTCAGCTCACTGCATTTAAAGCTCCAAAGTTTAAATTTGACCTGCATATTGTCATCCAAGTAACTAATGGAGGAGTTTTACTTGGAAATACTCTTGGAAAGTGTTCAACACAGTTCTGGCAGCAACAATTTCACTGTAGTTTGGGGAGAATTTCACCTTCTCAGACTGTGCAACTTGCTGGCATTAACCCAGAAGTAATCTACCAGAACCATGTAATCTAGTTCTTAAGCACATCCAATGAGCATTTTGGGAAGAGTCCCTAAAAAGACACACAGTATCTCTTCTGTTTTGCACGTAGTATCTTGCCTTTGTTCTCAAATGCAGAATGTCAAAGTCTTAAGAAGAACTTTTCAACCAAGGAGGTATTTTTCACAAATCTAATACAGAGACAGTAGCATTTGGAGTTGAACTTACATTTTACTCACTGCTGCCTCTCTCACTGGAATTAACCTGGTCAGTAATAACTTCCCAAAAGACTTCCGTCTCTTGTGTAATTTTTTTTTCCACACAGTTACACCAGCTCTTAAACTCCATTTTCTTTTATCTATTAGAAAATTAAAGAAAACTTCTTTTTGATCATATTTGATTGTCTCAGCCACAGAATCATAGGATCACAGAATGCTTTGGGTTAGAAGGGACTTTAAAGAGTCCATCTCTATCTTCTTTAGTGCCCCGTCACATATTATACACATAGATTAGTGTCTCCTGAGTCTTCCTTAAGGTAAACGGTTTCAGAAGTCTCAATCTGTTTGCATATGACAAATGCATCAGTAATTTCAAATTTTTAGTGACCTTTCACTCTAACTTCCATAGTATGTCAATTTCTTTCTTGTACTGGAAAGCCCAGTGCTGGACCCAGCACTCCAGCAATGGTCTCGCCAGAGCTTAGTGGAGAGAAAGGATCACATCACTTGGTCAGTTTGTAACACTTTTTCTAATGAAGTTCCAAATTCTGTCAGATTTCTATATGGGAAGGGCACACTGCTGACTCATGGTCAGGCTAGTGTCTACCAGGATCCCCTGTATCTCTTCTGCAAAGCTACTTTCCAGCTGATTGGCTCCCAGTCTTTGTAGCTGAATGGAATTATTCCTTACCAGATACAGACTTTGCTTTTCACTCATTTAAATTAATGGAGTTTCTTGAATCCCACTTCTTCAATGGTCCAGGTCCCTCTGAATGGCAGCAAGGACAGCTGATGTAACTAGCCATGCCTCCTGGTTTCGTATCTTCAGCAAATTTGCTGAATGTGCACTCTGTTCTGTCGTTAAGGTCATTAAAGCAGGTGTTAACCACTGTTGGACCAACTACTGACTCCTGGAGTACACCTATAGTGAGTATCCTCCTGGTGAAGTTTGTGCTGCTTTTACACCTCTGCATCTAGTAAAGAGATTTTGACAGCTTTCAATCCACCTCACTGTGCGTTTATCTAACCTATATGCATTTATCTAACCTGTACTTCCTCAGCTTTGTCAGCATTTTTTGTGGTAGTGGCAAAACCCTTGTTAAATCAAGTTTAATAGCACCTACTTCTCGCCCCCCTCACCCCTCATCCATAAAGCCCTTTTTATCATTGTAGAAGACTATGAGAACGGTCAGACATGATCTCAATTTATATATCTGTATTGATTTCTACAAATACCCTGCTTGTCCCCAATATGCTTTGAAATAATTTTCAGAATTTTTAGTCCACAATCTTCTTGGGGATTAAGGTGAGGCTGAGAAGTGCTTCCCCAGATACTCCTTCTTGCCCTTCTTGAACACAGGAGTGATATTTACTTTCTTCCAGTCATCAGGGATCTTTCCTGATCACCATGACCTTGCATAGACAAC
Source organism: Rhabdornis inornatus (assembly GCA_013397075.1). Lineage (NCBI taxonomy): Eukaryota > Metazoa > Chordata > Aves > Passeriformes > Rhabdornithidae > Rhabdornis > Rhabdornis inornatus. Next base: position 109,409 of record VWZS01007223.1, read on the forward strand.
CAAGAGTCATTTCACAGTGACCTGGGTCAGCTCTCTCAGCACTCATAGGTATGTTTTGTGAGGTCCCAGAACATGTGTATGACCAATTCACTTAAATATACCCTAGCCCAAACTCCCTCCAGCAAGAGTAAGTTTTCTTTGCTCTAGGTTCATGTCCGTTGGTTTAAACTGACTGTTGCTTAAACTTCAAAATAATTTTCAGAAGGGATTTGGTCAAATTAATAATGAAATTTAATAATCGCCAAGAAACAACACCCCTGCATCACTACTTGAAAAATTCACACTTAAAGCTTAGCAATACTACTTCTGTAATTTTTTAACAGAAAAGCTAAGAAAGCTATATTTGTGGGAAGAGTAGGAAGAGACAGGTTGGCTGAATGTTAAAAGTTTTGAGAAAACTAAAAGCCTAAAAAGTCCTTCATGTAGAGGCAAACAGTTTAAATCACTGAAATCAGAATGCAGTATTGAACAAATTTGCATCAGTGACCTTTATGAAACAGAGATTTCTCAGATCTCCAAGATAAGGAAAAATCTGTTAAATATCCAAAGGTGGATCAAAAACGTGACTGTGCAAGTACAGAATTCTTTTTGAAAGCTGTACCTCCAGGGGTAGGTCAATACAGAGTCATGGATGTGTGTTGATCTGGCTCCCATTCATGCTAGAAGAGCTTACTTGGGAAAAAGAAGACAGTGGATACGGCCATCAAAATATCATGTTCTGCCAATATCAAGATTTTTATACAGAAACAAGGGCTTATTTTGAAAAAAACCCAACATCTTTTAAATACAAGAAATTGCCTAAGACAAGGTAAAAAATTGGTACCCCAGGTTTGAAGAGTATAAAAAAACCTATTCCAAAAAAGAACATAATATGCAGACCTTATAACAATAAAGTTTCCAATAAAACAAAACTTCTGCAACTTTCTTCTAAAACCTGTTAGTGCCATAGGCATTATGCAATGTGCAATGAGGAACAATCGCATTTATGCCAGACGTGAAATAAGACTAGATGAATCTCTGGAAATACAGTGCATAGGCAAAGATGAAGGATTAGATGTAACTTCACTGTCTGGATTAATCTCTGTTCTTTCTTTACATTTAAGCACACCACCAATTGCCATATGATATGCAGCTCAAAGTAAAATAGACGGCAAAAAACTGATCCACACCAGCTGACAAAGAGCTGGTTTTATGGAAACATTAGTAGAATGTGCAGGAGCTATGTTGGGATTTAGTGGCTCTGCAAAACTATCTGCATGCTGAAAACATCAACTCTGTGGAGTTATCTCTTTCTGCTGGGTGTTACCTGTCCAGAAACAAATGCTCACCACCCAGAAATGCACTTTACTTTGATACAATTCAGGAAGGAATGCTCTTTAGGGAGAAGGAAAGATGGAAATGATCTGGGAAACATTGATAAATGTTGAAATCAACCATCAAATCTACATACTTATAAATATACTCCGTGTGAGATCAGGAAACAGGAAATGTGCATAGTGTTTATTACCCACACACAGCAGTGAGACCAGCTGCCTACATGTCCTGGAGTGAGTCAGGATAATCCTGTAATTAACAATGCACCTCGATGGGGGAGAAAAAATTAAAAAGATCTAGTCATCTCATATTTGATAATGGATGTGTGGAGGAAGAGGGCAGCAAAGAGCATATAAAGACCACTGTTATGAATTCCTGAGGAGCTGATTCCATGCCGTGTTCACAATGCAGTTTTCCTGCACACAAGCACATCTTCAAGCAGTCCAGAGATCTTCTAGACGTCCTGTGTCAGGACATCCTGTTCTATAATGGCAGATATACAAGCTGTATTTCTCTTAGAAATCAAGAGATACTACTGTATAAATGTAACATTAGATGTAATTCTACTGGTGCCTGGTACCAACCAAGATATACAAGTATGATAGAGATATACAATTAGGATTAACTCTTTAAGATATTATTTTTATGCTACCACCCCTCACCATGAAAAGAGAAGGATTTCTGAGATCTCAATAGCCAAATAGATGGAGATTACTATAAGCAGAGATACCTTTTGTAGGGATAGCAAACACAGAATTTGTCTCTGGAAGACACAAAATTGCAGAAACATTTCATTTCTTTTTAAAATGTGTAATGGATACTCTATTCATCCTCTATGCATTGCAATTTCTAAGATGCATATTTTCTTCAACTTTAAAATTCAATTTACTTTACTCCTTCACTCCTTCATTCACAGACAGAATTATTGCCACTGAGCAACACAACGTCTTGGTGTTGATTAAGGACCATTTGACCATGGACAAATTACTTTCGCTGTTTTTTGCTAGAAATGAGAGAGAGAGTGGCTTGATGGCAGGACTGCATAAGGGAAGGCATGGGTTCCATGCTTCATGAAAACTGAGCCTTACCTGCAGTATTTTACGGTAAAAAAAATCAGTTCATGCAAAAATTGCTGTATCTATGCCTGATTATGTAACGCTTTTTTTGAGTTTGCCATCTCAAAACTCACATTCTGTAAAACATGTAGTAGTAAAGGTTATTGATCTATCAGAGAGCAGCACTACAAAACAGCCTCACTGGTTTGACTAAATTTCTGGAAAGGAGAAAGAGAGATAAGATTTCTGATTTTAGGCAGAGATAGCCTTTATTCTCTCTCTACTGGGACCCCAGATGTTACCTGAGAAGAAGCACAGCCTAGCTCCTCTGATGCTGAGCAGCAGAAGAGCTAGTGTAAAGATATTACAGAAAAGTTCAAATCCTACCTTTTTTGGGTAAGACTGTCAAATATTGTTGCCTTTTCCAGATATATTCCATGCACACTCTTAAAATCATGAAATGATATTTCGCTTTGCTCTGACTAATGGTGGAAAACATGGTGGGCAACTTAAGTGTTTTGGGGTTCCCCTCTACTTCCTACACCCACAGAAGACATTCATTTTTCTGTTTATCCATCTGCCTTTATGCTGTATTTTGTTCCAGACTTGAGTTCATGATATGAATGTCAAAGTCCTCTTGTCATTATGACCAAAAGTGAATGAACAGTGCACAAATTCTCAGTGATGTTTCACTTAGATACTGTAATGGTGACATGATCTTTTAAAAATACTGTTCTGTACTCTGCTCCAAGTGCCTGGTAGTGTAGCAAGAGATGAGGGGTTATAAATTTCTCCTTGTCCTTTCAAAAGTTCTACTTTGTTTTTAAGCTTAAAATAGCCTCCAGTTCATGTCTCCCAAAAGGGAGCTGTTTGCAAACAGCTCTGTCCTTTTCTCCCTGCTTACAGCCCTGCCTGCACAGATCACAGCCTTCATTCTCCTAGCCAAGGCAAATGGGTTGCAATTCCCCTTGGATTTCATCCACAAATCCCCTTAATTGGCAGGAGAGATTGCCATTGAGTGGTGTGAAGGACTCTTTCCTCCACAGGGGTTGATTGTGCTGCCTCCACAGGACTACCCGCACCTGCCAGCCGGCAAAGCAAGAAGCCAGCATTGGCCATCATCAGATATGAGCCTCCTGCCTAGTTAGAATACAATGCTTTAAAGAGCATGTAGAAGACTACATGGAGTGCACTTGAATGTGGCATTATTTTTTTGTGACGAGCACTATTGCACTTGGCACTCAAAATGAGTCAACCATTGCAATACAACGTCCTTCTCTTTCTTGATGGACTGTGTGGACTAAATAGTGAGTAATTAATGCTACCTAAGCAGTGGTGTCATCAAGGGACTGCGGCCTGAGAAAAAGCACTGAGTAAATAACAATGTATTTGTGTAGAGGTCAGCACTTTGTCTTCCACCTGTATCACACATAAGAGCATTCTTTGCAGTCCTCCTAGTTCTGGGATGGTAACTGCAGGAGAGAGGGTTTGTCCGTAGAGGTATATAACCATGGGGAAAAGCAAGCCAGAGAAAAATGCTCTGTAGCATCACTTTCTCAGCTGGAGGGTACTTACCAGCAGTGAATGTGAAGAGCCATGCGGGTTGGCAGCAGTCAGTTCTTGCTTTCAGGACCATAATATTCAAGGCACAATAGTAACTCTTTTCAAGCTGGTGCAGCTGTTCAGCTCCATCAAGCACCTACTGAGTTGAAGGGTAAGTGCTCTATTTGAACACTGAAACCTCCATTTTGAAAGGCAAACGAATTTCCTGAAACCTGCAAAAGCCTTAGCAAGTCATGCAAATAGCATACATGAGTTGGTCATGGCAATTTGAACACTTAATTTGGATACCCGTTTTCTCAATTAAAAACACAAAAAAAAAACCCAAAAAAAAAAGGAACAAAAAAATCCCTGGGTTCCATCTGTCTCTAACTAGCCATTTTCAGTCTGTTTGTATGTCCACAATATAATGTGAACTTGGAAGGCAAGTGGACTAATCAGCTTTGTAACAGTAAATAGAAACAAGCAAATACTTTATAGAAAAACATTCATCTGGCAAATTTCTTACTTTAGCCATTTATAAAACTCTTGCACTCATATGCCTTCCGGGAAAGTTGTTCCAGAATTGTTACTGTGTGTAATTCTTGCTTTGCACTTCACCTGACAGCAAGTAGTTGGACCTCTGTAACTTTAGCAATGTGAAATTCAGATTGTCCTGTTCAGGTTTTCTCAAGTGTACAGGTTGCACTGAAGAATATTAGCTAGCTCAACTCATCCTCCAAATTCTCCATTTAAATGTATTACTAGATGGGGAAGACTGGGGCTTGCCAGGTATCACAGTCTTGAGCCTGTGTGTCTGAATGGTTACTAGCAAGACCACAGATCCTATTCACAGTGCAATGGTTGTGACCCACTTTCAGCTGCCTTGCAAGTCATGCTGTAAGTATGCTAATGTGTAGCTCAACTTTGGATGGATAATGGAAAGGAACATCTCACCTGGCAGTCAGTGGCCATCCAACAGCACTGCCTTAGGTGAATGTCCTGTAGCAGTGGGGTTCAACTAGATGATCTCCAGAGGTCCCTCCCAACACTAACTATTCTGATAATTTGATACTGCTCAAAACAATTCTTACACTTTGATGAAGGAAGAGTTACATATTTAATAGTCATATCTACTGTTCATTTTTGCATCTACAGCCTCCATGTTATGCCACATGATCACTGATGAATATGTTAAATCCCTCTGTTTTCAACCATCACAGGAAAGATTTCACATTTTTAAGTTCAGTCTTTTTGGCTACATGGAGGTATTCACTTAAAATGTGTAGCTTCCAGCAATAATCTGAAGCAAGACATAAGCAAGGAATGAAAAAGCAAAACAAGGTGAAGTTGAAAATAAATTTATGTGAAACACATGTGAGTACTGGAGAGGAATGTTGGCTGTATCCCTCATGACACACCACTCATTCTTGAAGAAAGAGTTAAAGCTCTCACTTCTCAAATGGTGGATATTGAAGCTACTTTTCCATGTGTAAGCAAGATCTCATTAGGACAATTTGAAAATTAGCAGAATGCTGCTGAAGACTGTTGTGCTGTTTGCTCACTCACCCCAGAAATATCACATGTAATGTAAGGTAATATAAGGTCCCACACAGGCTCATTGCACAAGAAAAAATTTTATCCAAAGACAATATGAATGCTATGAATGCTTAGAAAAAAAAGGTGCTGCTGCATAGTTTGTTCTCTGGACTGGATGCAATTCTATAGAAATGTAGAAATCTGGCCAAGAGAAAAGTAAGAAAATAAGTTTTGGTAGGGTATTTGTTTTGTTAAGTTTTAAATCACAGAACAGTTTATGATTCTAGGATTCTATGAGCATTATATGTGCAAATGAAGCATTCAGACAAGAAATTCAAAGTTGGCACAACAGGTAACTTGAAACATGAATGGTTCATAATTAGATAGGATGTTAGCTATTGAAAGAGTTATTTCCTAAAACTGCTTTTCCCAATGAGATGGAAATTTATTTTTCTTATACCATGATGCCTTGTAGGAAAAAAGGGTAAAAAGGAGGATGTGGTCACAAAATCTTCACTTGAGAATGTCTAGTGATACCCAGTGATATAACTTACAGCTCCGCTTCTGCATAAACTTAGTCTCCCTCCATCTGCACAGTTTCAATGATGCCAGTCACAGCTTATACAATTCATACTCATCTCCTCTATATCTACATTATATATGCCCTCACTGGGAATCAGCTGTTAAGAAATTAAAAAGGGATGCAGAAATGTAGTAGAAGAAAGTAGCAGAGTAGTAGAAAGGAGGGAATGGGTTTAGAAATGCAGATCTGTTACTGCAAAGGGAGGAAACTCCTTGGTAATTGACCAAGTTCCTAGTTAGGAATTTCAGTAGTGCAAAAGAAGTTAACTTTTTTTACACCTAGGTAAGAAATTATGTAGTATGACAACACAATTCTGTTGGAAGTAATGGGTAATACAATATAAAAAACCCTGTAAATCTCTGTCAAACTTCTGTTTTAATCATCCCATTATCTTCATCTGGTCTTAGTATTGAGTTACTGCTTGGACTATATTTACACATCCATACAGTCACTGATGAAATCTTAAATCGCATTTCAGGAGGCCAACACCGTCATCAGTGCTTTCTTTATTACTGCCCAGATAAAGATAAACAGTTCATTCACTAATACAGAGTAGTGCCATGGTCTCCTTGCAGTTTGGAGGAAATAATACACTGCACTTGTCTCAAAGGTAAAATTCTTATTTATTAAAAACAATTCAGATTTTTTTGAATATAAATCAAATATTGCTTAAATAAAGCAGTTTGTCGGACCATCTCATAATATTTTCAGGCTATGTCAAAATATTTTGCAGCTGCAGCACCAAACTCTACTGAAGATATTTATATGTATGAGAAATTACCTTTATAATCTCATTATTAATATTATATGTCCAAATACCGATGTATGAAGACTGATTAACCTGGCCAAATTCCTTCTGAAGCTTGCTAGCAGTAATTTTATGTAGTTGTATTTAATGTTGACTGAAGCATGCATGATTCAGCCATCATTAACACATTACATCTGAAACTTTGGCTGGAATAAAAACCACTATTCAGTCCATTAAATTCTGTGTTTGATAATTCAAACGTCAATATTTTTTTTTTCCTTTACTACAACCATTCAAAATACCATTCAAAATAAATGAAGGAAAAAGGTCCTCTTAAATGTGAAGACAAACATTGCAAACGTCTTTGAATATTTGTTGCCATTGTCCAATTTTAACTGTTTTGACTGAATGATTAAAGGTGAAAGATTGATAGATGAGAAATTGCTTCTTTTTCTCTCCCAGCACTAGACCCCAGTTCAGCAAACCGAACTAATTTATTTGTCCTGCTGTGTCATTTCTCCATTTGCTCATCAGTGTGTCTGTCATTCACTATTTAAAATATTTATTAAATAAAGATCACCCTGGGCCACAGCAGTGTGTGAAAACATCAGTCATTGAAAGGAAAGTGAAAAAGGCAGGTAGTTGAGAATTAAAAAATGTATTTTTGTAATGAAACTCTTTAACCTAAATTCCCTCCACTAATAACATGTAGGAAAAAGTTAGTGACTACTTCTATTGTCATGCCAGACTCAATGGGTGGTTAATCCTAATTTGAATTTTGATTCAGTTTTAAAGGAGTGTAAGGAGTGTGAAATATTGGACTAGAACCATTTATAGTGAAATATAAACTCTGGAGCAGCCTTCATCTACACATGCTTTTTATCTGGATGCGAAAAACCAATTAGTATTTATAGAACTTTTTTTCTTAGTTTTTCTTCACAATATATAGTGATTATTCTAGAATGTCACAGAAGCCTTAATACACTACTTAAAAGAAACATGCCTGTGTCAGAAGTAGTTAAACATAAAATTGTTCGGAGTTATTAAGCACATTTTTTATTTCTGTCTTACTTTCCTGTACTTTGCGTGTGTGATTTAAAAGAGAGGCATTTTGTCAGAATTGCAATTTCATGTTTAAAAAAAAGGGAAAAGAGAAGAAAATAAATGGCTTTGAATACCATGCCTTAGTATTGTAACTGTATGAAAGCATTCATCAGTGTGGTATCTTAATTTCTTACCTGCTGAGTTTTGAGGCACATAAAATCATATCCCATTCTCCAAGACATAAAAAGCATAACAGTGAAGTTTACAAGCTGATTGATAATTAAGTACTCATTCCTAGGCAGTGTCCAAAGACAGAAAACAACTATGCTCACAGTCAATGTGCTTTAACTTGGTTAAACAATCTAAAGACATAAAGGACCATCTTATTCTTCGGCCACATTATTTTCAAGCAAATCGGTTGTAACACAATAAAAAAGAATTAAGTAAAAAAACTTAATATGAAGATGGAGAATTAATTTAAAATTTGCAGGAATCTTCTAAAGGTGGAGGTTTGGAGCAGTAGTCTCATCTACTTTTATTTTTTTTTGTGCTATTGCCAATCAGACTGTAAAAGTAAATCAACCAACCAACCAGTAAATATGATCTACAAATTGTATGTCTACTTGTGAAACAAAAAAACATATAGACAAAACCTTGCTGTTTGATGCTCTGAGAGAAGACAACAAATACTTGTGCACTCAGCCTTGTTTTGAGAGCTGCTGAACATCCCATTGAAACCTGCTGCAATCTACATGAAGGAAAATTACAAGTGTCCACCCCCAATAGTCATCTGTGCCTGTAGCACACTTCTGTTGTACAGGAGTTACTGGAAAGCATCGTCAGGGTAGATTAGACTGCTCATTAGGATCGTGAGGTAGCTCAGCCCTGCAGTGAAGATGTCATTTCCCTGGGAGGATTCTATATCAGCAGCTCATTGTATTGCATATGCACTCATTAGGCTAAATTTTTATGGTAGACAGTACAAAGTTAAAGCTGAATCTCAAAAGATCAAGAGATCCTCATAGAGGGCATGGGGTTGGGGACCATATGGCCTGAAAGAAAATGAAGTTGCAACTTTTTTTAATCTTGTTTTCCTCTTTAAAAAAATCCCAAACCTCCAAAACAAATCAAACACCCAACCAAACAACCAACAACAACCAATACCCCTCCCCTCAAAAAAACCCCAACTCATTTCACCAGGACAAGAATATGTAAGTTTGTTTATTATCCAGCTTCTGGCACAATGTGGCCCTGGGGAGCTGGACACAGCTGTGTTGCACAAGACCCTGAATGCAAACACAGCCCAGCAATTGTTCTTACTTTCCAGGAGCTCTGGCATCACAGCCATTTATAAATCTACCCCACAGCAACAGTTGTGTGTAAGGCAGGAGCATCCTGTCAGAGACATATGGGCCTCCCCAGGCGGGTGATGAAACCTGGGGATGCAAGGCTATGGTCCCACACACAAACCACCAAAGGGATCAGCAGGGAAACTCACCTGAGTGCTGGCTCTGAGTTGGATCCCATGCATACCCCATTCCTGACCCATCTGTCTGGTCCCCGCATTTGCAAGTGCGGGTCTCTCTTCCCATGATTGACTGTGCTGACCTCCGCTCTTCCTTGCAGCCTGAGGACTGCCTTTGTCTCAGCTCTTATCTTGGCAGTCCCTCATCCCTCATTCTCACCCTGTAACCCACGGACTGGAGTTTCCTGTTTTCCACCCATGCACACAGCAATCTCTGCCTTATCTCCCTGCTGGTTTCATTCTCAGCTCCATCTGTTCATTTGACATTTCTGAACCTCATCAAGCTTTTGTTTTCAGACCCATCCAAATTTAAATACCTTCCATTGTATTTGTGCTTGCTCAGTTCTCACATTTGTCACTGGGATGATAACTGTGCTGAATAACCTAAATTTGGTTCTAAATTCGGTTCCGACTTCAGCTTCTATTCTTTTCAAAAAGCCTGCCATGCTTTCAAAGCCTCACAAGGTGGTCCCCGTGGCTAAAACAGTCCTTTTTTTGCTCTATGCCTGTCAGGCATTCTCCAGATGCATGAAACTTCCCATTTCAGCATAGTTCCTCATCCTGCGCCTGTCTTCTCCCAGCCATTAAATGTATTTATTTGTCTTCAAACATCATCTGATTTTGCCAGACTCTTTTTTAGTTTTATGCATTTAGTGATTTACATTCCTGTGAGAAACATTTTTTTACTGTTCCAGGATGATTCTGCCATCTTTAAATTCAACAGGAAACCTTTCCTTCACCTGGTCTTCCTTCTCAGCAGAGGACAGGTTTGAAGACGAATACATTTTTTTAAAAGTATATTTTTAAAAACATATATTCTCTCCTCACTTATGGTTATATCTCTTGGATGCTTTACTCTCATCTGAAAATGTCTCATTCCTCCATAATTTTTTCTATAGTGAAGTGTTACATAGATAAAGGCAGGAAGGAAATAGACCTAACTTAATTTATCCTTATTTTTATCTCTAAATCTGATTTAAATCCCTCAGTTATTAAATTGGCTCAATTCCAAGTATGCCACCTGCACAGGATACTGCGAGAAATATGTTGCAATCAGAAGGCCAGCTCAGGAGCTGGAACTTATAAAAAAATAATCTTATAATTCCCCTGCCCCCTGACAAACAAAACCTTCAAAACAAACAAAAACAAAAAACCCAAACCAAACCAAAACAACATTTCAAACACACAAAGTGCAGCCTAGTATTGATATCCTAACTTTGTAGATAATTTATAACTCCACACTCCCTAGTCACCTTACTAAAGCATCCACAGAAAATCCATGCCTCATTGCTGTGGGGTTTTTTTGATCCATAAACTATTTGGGTTGTTTTTAATATTATCCTAGGCCCTTAGGTTAGAGTCTTTGGCAGCATGCAGGTATCCTTCTGACTAAAACAGCTATCAACTTTCCCTTTTATTTCCAGCCTTCAATTTTTTGGGTTCCTGTGTTCCCTACAAATACCTGCTGTGCTCTTTTCCAAATGATTCTCTAGACATACACTTCTCCTTCCCAAGTACCTAGTAATGGTTCAAATAGTGTTAGTGAATATTTTTATCTTAATCCAAGGAAATTTAGTTCCATTATGAGCTTCACTGCTCATCACTGAATTTTATTTAATTTATCTATCTTTCATTATTTTTAGGACTGTTTAATAATTTTCAGCAAATAAATCATGACTCTTCACTTCTATGATTTCCCAACATGCTATCAAAAATATTTGCATTTAAAGATGTTTTTCTCCTTCTCTCATATTTTCCAGCTTAGTCCACAAAGTGATCAAAACAGCTGAAGAATTTTCACAAACTCTCCAAAAATCAGACACTAATTTTGCCAAGCCATAGAACAAAATTATGATCACAGCAGATATTGCTACACTATAAAATCAAAGGAACTCATAAAACTGTAGAAAATTAATTAACAAGAGTATCTTTCTGAAATTAAATATGACAAAGAGCTACAAGAATAAACAGAGGCAATGGCATAGTTCTGAACTTGTTATTTCATGACCAGCACATGATCAACTAGCAACACCTGTATTAATAGCAGAGCTATCTCAGACTTGACTTCTGACTTTTCCAGGGTATAACATGGGGCAGCAGGATAGATTTGTGTAATTAAAATGCAAACACCTGGGCTGATGTTTAAAGACCAGATGTGCTTCAATTAAACAAGCCCTGAGGTTTGCTTAAAACTAGCACCTGCTTCCTGGTTACATGCAGTCACCTGGGTTTCTGTGTAAATTTTAAGTTTTGAATGTCTTTGGCTCTTTGTGAATGGGAAATCCCTCTATTTAGGTACTTCTTTGCAAGCAAGTAAAATTACCTTTCCTGCGAGGTATGTTCCAAATTTAATTCTCACCCTTCAGCTTCCTGCAGAGGTGTGTTCCTAGATGTTGTAAAATAGCCAAGAGCTAAAAGCTGTCTTCTGTGCTGTCCCTCAGTACTTAGCTTTTTATACTTTTAGCTGGAGTGAACAATGGCAGAATTGAAAGCAAACATCTGATGAGTCAGTACAGCAGGTAAATTGCAGCATCCCTTAGGCCACACGAAAAAAGGCAAGGTTAGTCAGTAGCTGTACTCTAGTTTCTCTTGGCACCTTGTGGATGTGTTCATAGGCTCTGCCTGGCAACTCTCTGGTTTATAACAACATGGATTTGACTCTGGGGATGAGCACATATGCGTCCTCTGACTAGGGCCTCCCTCGTGCCATCTGTTGTGTGCCAGCTGTACTGAACCAGCATGCACCAAAAAACTCACACATTTTGGGACTTGCAGGTAAGACAAAGCTGACAACTGCCTCCTGGTGAGCGGATTCATAATTAGGGGAACAGAGGTTTCCACAGATCCACAAAGTGAGCTCAGTTGTTCAACTTAATAAAGGTTCTGCATCCATGCTGCTGTACTTAAAAATATAGTACTATATTATATTTGGAAGGTAAGAAAATAGCTGGGTGATAGCTCAGTCAGCATCTCTTTCAGATATTGGAAGAAATTATGATTTCAGTGTAAATCACTGTCTGCCTACTTTCCTCTCAACCTTAGTCAATGATAGCTGATATAGACAAGAGTTTTAAAAGCATTCATTTTTAAACAAATAAGTACTCAAGGGCCTCAGATAGATTAGGAGCTGGTTGATTTTAGGGTGTTTTTAATAGCTTGTGGGATCTATGACAAAGAGGTAGGGCAAGAAAGTGGTCTCATTTTTTTTTTCTGATAGTCTTTTCAATAGTTAGCAGTAAACTCTGCAAATTGTAAGCATCATAAGCCAACTGGCCTAGTAAGTGGTCTAATAGAACACAGCAGAAATACCCTACCTCAGTAAATGAGCAGCCAGCGCTTCGCAGGGCCTGTCTAGTGGCAGAGGAAAAGCTGTAAAACAAAGCTGCAGCTGTATTCAGTGAGGCTGGCTGAATTTTTATGTGGAAGAAACTTGCCAGGTACTTCCAAGGTAATGCAAAAAGTGGAAGTGTCTTTGACTTCAAGCAGAGTGAGCAGAGTGGTACATCAAGGTGCTTGTCTCCAACTCCCCAAGGCATTGTGTCACTATATAGGTTGACATCATGGTTTTCAAACTGTCTTAATTTTTATTCTAACTTCTCTTTTGATTGTTCTGGTCAAACAAACAAAAACCTCCTATGTTCTAGGAGCTTAGAACAAAATCACTTCTGAATCTGCAGAAACTGTTTTATCTCCAAGGCAGCCAAACAGCAGGATCAACAAAGCAATCCATGACTATTTTTATCTGTGTGCCTGTGGAGAGAACAGATATTTGATGATTTGCCTGGAGCATTGGAAGGCTTAGCATCAGCTTTCAAAATGTAAGATACACAGAGAAGGACATGAAATGTTCAGAATATGTTAGACTGGTCTTCTGCAGTGTCTGATGGAGGTATGGACAAATGGATCAAATGGATAATTCCGTTTATCCAAAGGTATTCAGCTTGCCAAAGCCAGAGGGAGTTGACATATGCCCCTGATATAAAGACTGAGCATAACCATGATTCTTCATCTACAGCATTTTCAGAAGGCCTGACTTCATAGCTTCTAACTATTGACAGGTTTTTACCCAGCTAGTCATTTCTAGAAGGCAAGTGACTTACACACCTCAGCAACACTTTGTGAATTACAGTGATTTCTGATAGTATGTAAAAGGCACAGACATATACACATGGTATAAGCATGCAATTTTGTATGCCTAAACACACAGAAAAACATCTATTAGAAAAAATGTTGAGATAATGAGTTTAATTTGGCTGTCTTTTTCTTATTTTTAAAGAGCATGGTAAAGCTCAGAAACACAGTATACATCAAAGGAACAAGAGAAGGGATTTTGTTGGTATTTTGATAGTGTAAATCACAGAAATATGACTGAAAGGATCTTTTATTTTATTAACATAAAAACCCCCTTTTGTTGTGCTAAATCATCTGAAGCTGTAACTCGCAAGACTGTGCTATTAATTTGGATTAAGTGCCCCACATCACTTTGCCTTGTTTTGTGATCTCTAGTTCACAACAGGGGAAAGGTGCTCAAGTATTTAATGCTAGGATGCAGGTCCTCCTTTACCAAGGAAGCCCCTGAGGAAGTGGAGAGAAACTCACCTCTTCTGTCTCCCTCTAGCACAAAGTTTCTGGCACCCAGCCCAGGCAACAGCAGGCTCTGCCAGGATCCTGCCTGCTCCTTCTCCCAAGATGTTTTTCTTCACCCTGCTTCTCCTGAGAACATGGTGCAGATTGGGTTAGTCTTCTTTTGAGGGCAAGATATTGCCAGGCACCAGCACTGTACTCTGCCCCTCTCACATCCTCATGGACTGTACAGAGGTATACAGACAGAAGAGGGAAAGCAGATAGAGAAATAATTCAGTGAGGGAAATTAGCTCCAGTACTATGCAAATGGAGAAAACAATGATGTGGAGCTCTTTGTTCCCAGAAAGCAAATTACAGAGATGTGAGCAGGAACTGAGTCTGCAAATGGGTATGTGCAAGCAGAAATTATCCAGTGCAGTCCAGGTTTTGCAAGATGTTTAGGTGGCCACAGATGCTGATAGACATGTACCCCCAGATCCTTGGAAATATTTAGTATTTACCTATCTCTAGTAAAATTAAAAAATCTCAATTGAGTGTCAACATCTAATTAATTTCTGTGGGTTTAGCCCTTGTGTGTTTTCAGAGGAGGCCCTTATCAGATTCCTCAGGTACTTACACACCTTTATAAATTTGCCCTCACATGTCTAAGCAAAGATGTGAAACACAATCAACACTCTTATTTCGCTTCCTCTAACCTGCATCAACAAGTCTTTTTTTGACAGTTAAAGTCCAGAACTTGCATGACTGTAACTTAAATCCTGACTGAATTGCTAGTAGGCTGGTCCTTTTTAACCTCCAGATTTTAAATTGGTTCTTCTATGAGAGTTGCTGGCACTGATCCATAGTTTTTCCTCCAGGATCTCATTGCCCACAGTAATAATGTTTCCTGTCTTATTTTCGCCTACAATATTCTGGTCAGGACTAGATAATCTTGCTTTATTTTTTGAAATTAACCAATAGTGACATTTTCTAAAAAGGGAGAAAATATACATAAAACCCTCAGACATCTGGATCTCAGAGTCAAGAAGTCAGTGTTGCCTTGTAATCGCATGTAATTGTCACAGATCCATCTTACAGCACATAGCTTCACATTCTGCACGTTCTCCAGTATGTATGAGCAGTCCAGTGCCTTTTATTCCTTGCTGTCAGAGCAACACACAGGTGATTACCTAGTTCACTCTTGCTGTGCTCGTTTCATTTCCAATTTAACTTTATCTTGCCATTCCCCTGTGATTATATTCAGTGATTCACTTTGATTTGTCTTTTTTTAGCCATTGCAGAAGCTGGCATTTTGACAGCCTCGAAAATCATCTGTTCAAGGATTCACAAATGAAGGCAGCACTGCAAATTTTCCCAATCCTGTTCGGATAGGATATCCCAACTCCACAAGAGAAACCACTCTCAGCTCTAAAAGCTTTTTCTTTGCTCAAATCATTAGGGTCTTGCATTCCTTTGTAAGGCAGCATGTGACTGGTTAATGGTGGCTGCAGCAGTACCTCTCTGACAGCATCTTGACACAGGCCATGCTCCCGATTTGTAGAAGCCAGCATCTGATGGCAATATATTTTTTGTCACAACTGCCTTAATTTGGATTTGAACCAAAGACTCAGAGATGAAAGGTATTTTTAGCCTCTTGAGACATTCAGTACACCTTACCATCTCTCCTCCTCACTACATGTTTTCTTAAATATTTGGGCTTTTTTCTTCTTTCTTCCAAGCTTTTTATCCATTCTTCTTGAACAAAAATTAGGCTTCTCAATAGAGCATGACCCACATAGTCCAGAATCTCTACTCAACTTTTAAGTTCTCTCTCTTCTTGATATCACTATGCTTTCCATGGACCAGAAGAGTTCCATGTCTTTTCTTTTCTTTGTCTATGCTCTCTTAGTATAAAACATCCCATAATACCAGTGGGGTTGGTGTTAACGGGTACAGTTTAATTCTGACTCTCTTTGACAATGCTAATAAACTTCCTGGCCATGGGGAAGGTCAGACTGTATTTCTTCTTGTCCTGCTTGAAATATGTGCCATAAAATTAAATTAAATAAATATTGCCTCTGTCAGTAATGCATGATTTTAATGGCAGACTTAGCTATACTGAAGTATGATTTAACAGCAATGAAGGCACTTATAGCATTCGTTCTAATTATGAAATAAATTAGTACCTATCATAACGGTGTGACATTGACTCCTTTAGACAGGATCTTCCCCATGGTATTTTTTTATAAACTCCAGTGGTAATAAGACACAGCTTCTAAAATTTGGTAGCTTCATTTATTTTTTTCCTGGATGCACTAAGAAAACTAGCAGACAAGATTATTCTGGCCACTCCTTGTCAACAACCTCATTCTAAATTAAATGAGCGATAGATATTTTTCCACATTTTTCTCTACTAGTTGCAACTAGAAAAAATAAAGGCAGCAACATATTTTATTGTATCCACCCTATTAGAATTCCCCCAGTTACCCAGCTATAGTTTGGCATGTTAAATATGTACATGTGAGTCCTGAATTCTCCTGATCATAGTGACATATTACACATGATTAAAACCAAGCAACGTGATGGAATGCTGGAGAGCAGTGAGCAATCAAAAGACAAAGCCTGTGACATCTGGCTGAACACACTGTCCTTCTGGTAGACATAATTTATGGTTTGTTTTCATTTCTTCACTGAAGTGCCATGGTGTAACCTTTCTGACCTCACATTTATAGGATTTGTGGTAGTTCAAATCATCATCAGGCCTTCATAAATGCTCCCACAAGTAAAAACACAAAGCAATTCAACAGGAATTTATTGAGGAATTTTGATTAAGTCCTGAAAATGGGACTGGATTGACCTTTGAAAAGTTTTAGCTGTGAAGGAAAAATTCTTGAATCCTAAGGATTCTAGTATTTTCCAAGAATTGTGACCACATAAAAAATTCAATTATTCCCTAAAGCTTAAGAATCATTCACTTACAGACGTTATATTATTTTTATGTATGATGCCAGGTTAATAAAAATTACTTGTTCAGTTATTTTCCTTTATAATTTTCTTCTTTCCTTCTTTGATGATTTCCTTTGAGGTTTATGTAGAATGTGTGCGGGTACTGCAACTGTTATATCATATTTAGTAATTTCTTTTTACAATGTTATACACAAGCTGAAAACAAAGGAGTCATTGACATTAAAAAAGTAACAATTATTTTCTGCAAACTCTGAGTGTTACTATTATTTTACCTGTAGAATACAACAAATTTATTGATTGTTACAGGCAATAAGGTCTGCTTTTTAGGGAGACAGACTGTTTCATATCAAAATTAGCTGATGTTTTGGAAGGATACAGGAGAGCAGTTTTTCAATATTATCTCTTTAAAGATATCAAAATGCTTGACAGGAAATATGTCTTAAAATATGGTGGGTGTTTTTTTCATAGGTGCAGTAGAGTATTAGAGTGTTGTCCTTGTCTTTCTTGCTTTCTTCCCATCTAATATCTGAGACTCAATGTTTTTATTATCTTAAATCATTTCCAATGTGTTAATATACTGCATTGATCTACCATTCATTTGATTGTTGAGAGGAGGACATTAATGGTTTCCATTAGTCCATTTTCTAATTTCCATGATGGTAATAAATCTTTGCTTCATCCTTTTGGAGGAGCAGCTGGTTCCAGCACAATGGACTGCATCGCAGGTAATGGAGGTTTCTAAAAGCAGGAAAAAAGCACAGAGCAATGACTATATCTTCAGCAGGAAGAATGGCGGGTTCTTTTGCAGAATACACTCATGAGAAAGGAGAGGATGTGAAGACAGGCAAGGAGGCTCAAGCTGTGCTATGTGATTGGAAATCTGGGGACCAGCATCAGTCTTGGAAAATCAGAGGGGTGAGGGATGAGGCTCAGTGCCAGGGTTCAGTGGTGTGTCTCCCATATGGGAGCCAGCTTGAATCCAGGTCACCCAGACTGGGCAGAGTGACCACATACCTACCTGAAAACTACACCAAGGAACATAGCTGTGATTCCTTGTGTATTTTTCATCCCCATGTTGTTGGCTTTGAACTGTCTTATTCTCTGATTAACAGAGAATTCTCTGAATTTTACCATTCTGTGCAGTTCCTATATATTATCTGAAGAACAAGGGTGGGCATGAAGTTGAGTTGAACTAAATATACAAGGATGGTGTTGATTTGATAGACCAAAAGAATTAACATTGCATGTATTCACAGGCTTGCACAGCACCAATACCATTAATTTCTTTTCTTCCTTGCTTTTTCTTTGCCCCTCAGACTTGATCTTAGTATCTTCACTCCCTGGCTTTCCCACCAAAACCGTTACAAAGGCAACAGTTAACATATCACTATTTCAAAATCTTATTTTCCAGTCTAAAACTTCAACACCCTGGATAAGCACTATGTTTTGGATCACAGAGTAGAAAATTTGAAATGCTCTGTGAAGGAAAATATCTAGGAGAGTAATTTTGAAAAAAATGCAAGTTTTGTTCTGGAAGGACACAGTGATGTCAGACTGAGCTATAAAGTCCTTGGTTCAGCCAGGGCATCCTTTACTCTTTCACCCTGAGAGAAGACCTACATACCCAGGAGCCCTCAGAGGCACCAAGGAGCCCCTCGGTGACTGATGAAGGGCCTGGCTTCACAACAGATAGTCCTACAGGAGTTCTAGTGTCCAGGCTTATGCCTTGAAACAGGACTGCCACAGGACTAAGTGCCCAGATTCTTCACCTCATTGCCTTTTCTTAGAAGCTCCTTTGCATTTCAGACATTTTGACAGACGCTCATTTTCACTAAGAATGCAAGTATGATGTTGAGATCTGTTTAGATATCGGTAGGAAGAGGGTGTATAAATTTGTGTCTTCTCTTGTTGTGATCAGATTTTGTTCATTTTCATGTAACCACCACATATTTAAATAACTGAACTCTATATAGTTCTTTGAATTTTGAAAAGTATAAGAGTAATGTAGGCAGGGTGGGAATGACGCTCATACATAATGCAGAATTCTCTTGCTGGAGCAGGACAGGAATATGCCTGTTTTCTACAGGCTGTTCAGAAAAAAAAAAGCATATTGTATTGTAGTGTAAAATAAAAAAAAAAAAGATCTAATTAGTCACTAGAGCTGTTCCGTGTCCCAGACTTCCACATTTCAGAGAGAATCCTTCTTTGAAAGAGAATTGATTAGTCTGATCTGCTATATATCTGAAAAGCAGATGCCACCTCTGCTTCATCTGTTTTCACAGTGTAAGGCCTGTGGCAGCAATAAGCAAAGTCAAGATGATTAGAAGAGCTTAGAGGTAAGATCCATGGAATCATCATTCCACCTTTAGGAACAGATAGTAATAAAAGCTCATGAAGTTGTTTTTCTTGGCAAGATTTCAATGTTAAGTCTCTAAAACACAGCTTTGATGGTCATGACTTGGCAAATCATCCTTAAAAGTATCACATGCTCATACATATTGCTCAGTTTGAACTTGGCCTGACATCATCAATTTCAAAGTTGGACAAAAAATTCAGGATTTCAGAGTTTATTGACAAGAAGAGGAAAAGAAAAAGAAACAGCCTGATCTTTAAAGAAGACATTCCCTACATCACAGAGAGAGCACGTACACATGCAAACCTGTAAGATAAAAAGTAAGGGTGGTATGAGGCAGGAATTCTAAAGCAAAATAAACTGTTAAAGCATCTGCTTCAACTGTGAAGCATCTGCTCCACATGGGGTGTACATTTTGCCAAGATACTTATTGGTAGAATTATTTTAGCCATAGTGTTGTACACAGTGTTTTAGCTAAGAAGTTTTAAAATTGAATCTAGCTTTGAAGTGGATGAGAAGAGGCCAGACAATTAGTTCCAAGAAAAAATGGTCATGAACTTGAACAAGTTTTCTACTCCCACCCTCACCATAAAGACTTCAGGAAATTCTCCACAGGTTTTCAAACTCTGATGACTTTATCTTAGTGAAGAATCTGGGAAAGAAAGAGTAAGAAATTTATATAATAAGGAAACAACCAACCAACAACAACAAAACCCCAGCCAAAGGAAAAAGATAAGAGCAAACAATAAATGCTTAGCAGTATACTACCTTCCAGGGCAGTTGACAACCTATGTGTTGCAGCTATTACTATTCAAGCAGAGCTATCCATGAGCTCAGCCGCTGAAATAAATCATAAGTGCAACCAAGAGTGTTGCCATGGCATGAGAAGAAAGTGCTATATTTTATGAACTGTACACTGATTTTAAAAGCTTTCTTCAATCTATTTTAGCTTGAGGTATAAATGCCTAGACTGAACAAGCGCTGTGAGCATTGGAGCACCCTGCAAGCATATAGAAACTTCTCAGGAAGAAGTGCTGTCAAATGAATGTGTGAGCTTTGGGTGGATGCTTCTAAACCTTTTCAATATGGTGGATAATTATGTCCTTTCTCAAATAATTTTGTGTGGTAATCACAGAATGATTGCAAAAATGGTCTCTCCTGAGGTTTGTAGTTAAAATGTGTTCAAGCAGAAAGAGGAGAATTGTAATTGCAGGCTAAAGGAATAAAGTAGTGAGAGATCTTGGGACACAGCCTGGAGGTGACCTGTTTCCTGTTGTTAGGTGACAGAAAGGAATTTGCTCTTTTTTCTTGATGTTAAAAATCTTCAGCTTGAAGTATGGGATGTAAAAAAAAAAATTATATTAGTACTTCACATTTAGTATAATCTTATGAAATTCTAATAATTTTGGATCATTTTGAGCAAGGTTTCTGTCGGGGTGATTGGCCAGTCCAGCCCAGTGTCATCACCATATAAAAAATGGAGAAAGATATGGAGGAGAAGATGGGCAGAGAAAGGGGCACTCTACGGAGGAACAAAATGACCAGATTTGCACTCGCAATTGAGATTCTTCATACAGCAAGGGCAACGGTGTCAGCATCACCAGCCAAACAACAAACAAGTTATTTTTTAGAAAAAAAAAGTGCTGTTTTTAAAGTACCTGAGTCTGGGGAAGGCATAAATGGCAGCAGCTCTCCCCTATATCCACAGAATACAGTGGAAGAATCAATTTCTTTACACTGTATCTCCAAGCCAAAAATTAACTTCACTAATTCTAGAGGAGAACACTTGCCATCTTATGTTATGCTGGATACCAGTTCTGTGGAGCAACAGAACAGTAGAATTTAATTAGTTTGTCCTGATCTTAGAAGCCACATCCTAACCCCAGGCACCCTTTCAATGCAGACTCCAGTGAAAACACATCACACATTTGACTTCGTAAGTGTCTCACATCTGGGCAAAAATGAGAAAGGACTCCACACCATGCTGCCACAAAACCATCCTAACACTCAAACTTTTCCAGAGGCTGAGACCTACTTGCCAGTGCTGACTGCAGGAAGTACTATGGGTGCTCTTCCTGCTAGAGAAGTCTTGCGTGAGGTCAGTAGCTAAGCAGAGCCACTGCTGGTAGCTGTGAGATGAATTTTTGGGAGCCACATTGGGAATCCAGCAAGACAGGAGCATGGCATCCTCTGTGAGCAGAGCTAAATCCCACCCTTCTATAAATAGTTTGAAGTGGGGGCGGTGGGGTGGGTACAACTCTTGTCTAACCCAGCCTTACACCTTTCCAAGATGCGAAGCTTTGGGAAGAGGTTAAGAGAAGAGATGTAGGCTTATGCTTCCGCGTAGGTAAATTCAGTTTGTGGAGCAATTGAAAAAGGGACTGCAATATATTCTTTTCACTGGTAATTTTATATATCAATCCAAAAATGAGTAAGAAAAATTCCAGCAGAAAAAAACTTTTTGTCACAAATAGTCATTCTGATGCCTTCTTTCCTACACATGGCTCAAGAGAGAGGTCATAACCCAATTAAATATGATCCAAGCTTTTTCTTGTGCTTTCAAGACCAAGAAGTTTCTTTATTGCATCTCTTTTCTTTATTAGTATTTGTTTTCCTTTATTCACATGCTTATTAGTATTATTTTATTCTAACAACTAATTCTGTCTCTACTTTTTTTGGAAAACCAGGCTGTAACAGTTTTTTTCCTCCATATTCCACAAGGCATAACCTACTGCATCTCACTGAATGCCTAAAAACCTAAACTTTAAAACCAAGAGACATACCATGTCACCACCCATTCACTTGGATTTGACAAAAGTTTAATTGTGTTTAAATCACATTTTCTAAGCTGAGAGGACAGATAAAATATTTTTCTTGCAATATTAAAATTTAGAAGTTTAATTTAGAATAAAAAGAGCAAAGAGCCAGTGAAACACAGGCAATTATTCAGTCAAGAGTTCGGACTAATAGGAAAGGTAAAGAAAAAGCAACTTTGGGAAGCCTTGACAGGTTACTGGACACTGTAAAATATTGCTGCTTAGCTTTTGAGCTACACCTCTGCAGGAAAAGCATGAAGAACAGAACAAGTAAATCTTAGCAGGAATTGATACAAAGTTGATTTAATGTCATTGGGTGTAAATGAGTAGCCTCAGATTGCCGTTCTGCTCACCAGAAAGTCCTACTACTTGTGGTCACAGAACAGCAGAAGGCTACTTAGTAAAGCCTAGCTCTGTCTTTGCAATGGACTGCTTGTTATTTATCCACCTCTAGCCATTAGGATGTTCTGATTTTATTTAAACAACAATGTATCTCCAGTCAGAACTATATATTGATCGAGTGTATTCTTTGCATTATAGTGAAAATCAAGATCCACATCTTATGATTTCAGTGGTTGGGAATACATTTACACCAACTAAACCAACAATAATTATGCAATTAATAATTATGATCACTTTTCTGTCTTTCATAATATATTGAGTTTATTCCATATATAGCTATGCTCAGTTTCAGCATCTCTCCATGCCTTTGTTTGTCCTTCCCTCATTGGTGTAATAGTATTTGTTCATCTCAATTGACAGGCAAATTGCAACCCTTAGTGCACACTGTTTTTACCCACTACAGTTGAATATATTGTAAGAATCAAAGATGGATGGTGCTTGAGGAACTGTACCAAACCAGAAAAAAATAGCATTCATTCTCCATCACCTTAAAAATTAGGAATAAGGTATAATAAATGATAGATTATGCACGTGAAGAGGCTTTTAAGGTAGTAGAAGAAAGAGGTTACCGGTGAAGAAAGAGCTATGCTCGGGAGCAATAAAGATTCTTGAAAGGAAGTCAGAAAATATTAATTTGTAGAGTCTGTAGAAGAGTGTGTGAGAGGAATTGGCTTTAATATCAAAGGTACTCTGTACTTGTTCTTATGAGCTGCTCATAGATCCTCAGAAAAGACATACATCTGAAAAGAGCCTAGAAAAAGGATAACTAGGAGGAACTAGTTATGAGACTTTGTAGCAGTAACCTTGAGAAAAGAACTTGTAAAAATATGGGAAAATTTAAGGGAAAACAGCAGTAATGTAGTCAATACAAAGGAGCAATAAAAGTTCACTTGATGTAGATAGGTGAGGAACACGAGCTGTTAGGAAGTTTATTCCTCATGGTCAGTTAATGGTGCTAAAGGAAAAAAGGAAATCAAGAGCATATGCCATGAAAGGATATGTTACACTAAACAAGAAAAATATCTAGCAGTCATAAGAGTGTGCCCTCTTTCAATTCACAAATAACATCAGAAGACATATCTGAATATGAAAGTGTGGCAATTATACAAACTGCAGGACTGGAACAAAACAAAACAAATACCTGTTCTCTGCAATTTTTAGTTTAAATTAAATTTAAATAAAAGCCTTAAAGAATGAAACTTAATATTGTAAAAAGTAGCTTATGAATACAAATTGCTTGAAACATCTTCAAGTACACATACATGTGAAAAATCATCCTTCATTGAATATATCAACTCAATCTTCAAACTGTTTGGATATCTACTGGGGTGTACCAGCATAGACCACTGATCAAGTGTGATAGCTGGTGTGTTGGCTATTCTTCACATTTAGGTTGGCTTAGAACTAGATTAACAATTTCATTTTCTGTGAAACTTGTGGCTGTGTTTTGAATATTTTCCAAAGACTAAAAGGTTCAATACCTCATAAATTACTCACATGGGGCTGAATTACCTCCTCTCCTCCCAGATTTACCTTTACTTACACAAGTGTGCTCTGGTGGACTCGGAGCTAGTTTTTAGGAGGTTTTATTCTCCCATTAGTGTTTATTATTATCACACAGGGGAAAGTCCTCCTTCTCTCACCCATTGCAACTGTGGCAAGTCCACAAGTTCCCATTTGTGAAGGAGTCTTCAAGAGTTCCTTTCAGATAAGTCTTCCATGTTAACAGTTACTCCCATATACAACAGATTCAAGACATGTAGGTGTGTTTTATATCTACTAGAAATACACCATTACCAAGGGATAAATACACTGCTCATGGATCTCCCTTGAGGAGCATGGCTTTAAACTGGAACATAGCCCAGACTCCTAGAGCAACATCAGAGCAACACCCAACCAAATCCTGAAGGACCTGCAAAGAAAGATAAGAACTCAAGGGCTAGTCACACAGAAAGGAAAGTTTGCTATATTTTAATATTGCAAGTATTATGCATTTGTTTTGCAGCAATAAATAACATAGCAGTATACGAAGAACAACTCAAATGACGGCTGTGACAACTGCTGCTGATACAGGGCAAGGCTTTGTCTGAATGGTGAAACCATTGGGGAACAACTGCAACTGAAATAAAGAAAACTGGAAAGTCTATAGAGGCAATCATTTCTAAATTCCTAGTCATCCAGATTTGCAGGAAGATAGTCAACCTATCACGAGACCATCTTGAATAAATGGGAACACATGGCTGAGCCCCAGTGCAAATGTTCTTTGCCCAGAGTAAGTGGAAACAAGGACAAGTGGCAAGGGAAGACCACAGAAACATTTTCTAGGCATGCAAAATATTGTTGGAAAAGCTAAGTTCAGCTGACACTGAAATTGCCAAAGGACACCAGTGGCAAAAAGACAAACTCCTATCTGCACAAGTGAGTATAAAGAACAAAAAAACAAACATGTCATCAAGCTAAATCACAGGATCACAGAATCACTAGGTTGGAAGAGACCTCCAAGATCATTGAGTCCAACTCATGCCCTAACACCTCAACTAGACCATGGCAATGAGTGCCACATCCAGTCCTTTTTTAAACACATCCAGGGATGGTGACTCCACCACCTCCCCAGGCAGACAATTCCAGTACTTTATCACTCTTTCCATAAAATCTTTTTCCTAATACCCAACCTAGATCTCCCTTGAAGCAGCTTGAGACTATGTCCTCTGGTTCTGTCAGTTGCTGCTTGGAGAAAGAGACCAACCCCACCTGACTACACCCACCCTTCAGGGAGCTGTAGTGAGTGATAAGGTCACCCCTGAGTCTCCTTTTCTCCAGACTAAACAACACCAGCTCCCTCAGTCATTGCTCACAGGGCTTGTGTTCCAAACCCCTCACCAGCCTTGTTGCCTCCTCTGGACACACTCAGGTGTCTCAAGGTCCTTTCTAAACTGAGGGCCCAGAACTGGACACAGCACTCAGTGTGTGACCTCACCAGCGCTGAGTACAGGGGAATGACCTCCCTGCTCCTGCTGGCCACACTGTTCCTGATACAGNCTGCC
The DNA here is from genome assembly GCA_013397075.1 of Rhabdornis inornatus. NCBI lineage: Eukaryota > Metazoa > Chordata > Aves > Passeriformes > Rhabdornithidae > Rhabdornis > Rhabdornis inornatus. Next base: position 134,901 of record VWZS01007223.1, read on the forward strand.
AGAGCCCCCAGGAAGGAATATTTTACCAGCAGTGGATGAACACTAATTCTGAACTTAGTTTGGCTGTTGAGGTAAAAGACAATAAAAATGTTTCTTTAAATAAATTCACAGTAAAAGGAAAGTCAAGGAGAATCTCTGTCCCTTAGTTGGTGGTGTTGGGAAACAGTGACAAAGGATTAGGAAAAGGCTGAGGTACTGAATGCCTTCTTTTCCTCAGTTTTTTGCGGTAAGGGCAGCTGTTCTCAATGTACCCAGCTCACAGAGCTGGAAGACAGAGATGGGGAGCATAATAAAGCCCCCATAACCTGAGGAAAAATGGTCAGTGACCTGTTACACATACAAGAATATGGAGCTGGATGGGATACATCCAAAGTTACTGAGGCTGCTGCCAGAAATGCTTATTGAGCCACTTTCACTCATTTCTCAGTGTCCCTGACTAACTGGGAAGCCCCCAGTGTACAAGAGATTAACCAATGTGACATCCATCTATAAAAAGGACCACAGAAAGGATCCACAGAACTGCAGGCCTATCCTTGGTGCTAGAGAAGGTCCTGGAACTGATCACCTGGAGTGTCATCAAGTTATAGACTTAGAACAATCGGTCAGTCAGGTCCAGCCACCACGACTTTGTGAAAAGTGGGTTCTGCTTGACCAACCCCATCTCCTTCTAAGAGAGCGTAACCCACTTGTTAGATGAGAGAAACACTGTAGATGTCGTCTACCTGGACTTCAGTAAAAAGTTTGTCATTGTCTCCCAGCATTCTTGTGAAGGAGCTGACTGCTGATGGCTTAGACACATGTACTTTGTGTTGATAAAAGAAATCTGGATGGCTGGGCCTGAAGAGCAGGGGTGAATGCAGCAGCAGACAACCAGTGGTGTCCGTAAGGGCTCAGGATCGGGGCCAGTTCTGTTTAGCATCTTTATCAATCATTGGATATAGGAACCAAATGCACCCTCAGTCAGTTCACAAACACCATGTTGGGTTGGAGTGTTGATATTGTGCTGGTTTTGCACATTGGGCATTTGGTGAGGAGAGAAGAAGCCACCCACGGAAATTGTTTTTCTGAGAGGAGCTGCTAAGAGTTTCCTCCATGTCTGACAAAAACCAATCAGTGATTAGTTTTGAGAACTGACAACCTGTCAAAGCACTGAGAAAGCTGAACATGCCTCTATGAACACACATGTTAAAAATGAACAAGCCCAGAAAAAACTCTTTTGCTTTCCGGCCTTTGGAAGGAGAAGTTCTTCTGCCCCACCCCTGGCCAAGGCTGGGCCAGGCTGCAGCTGCTAACATCTCGCTGACATTGATCCCTGCCCTGCTGCTGGCCCAGGCCGAGCCAAGGTCTGCGGGCCCTGGGAGCAGCTACGGGCCAGGCCAGGCCCCTCTGCCATGGCCCCCATGGCCCAGCAGGGCTGGGCTGAACCCCAGAGGCTGCTGGGCAGCAGGAGGGGGAGCCATCGACCCACGAGTGCTGCCCTGTGTTCTAGCCTGGCTGCTAAAATCCTAGCCTCTCCCCACAGCACGGCCATTGAAGAATTCTCCACCATAAACAGCTCCAGATGCCATCCGGCAGGGATCACATAACCATCTTCAGGCCTCAGGCAAAATATTAACTCTTTCAGTGCATAGATGAGACTTGCAGACCTTCCATCCTCTCTCGAGAGAAAAGGACAGACTGAAGACATGTAGAGAAACAACATGAAGACACCGAGGTTGGTAAAGAAGGAATCAGGTCCCACCTGTGAGGAGAATAAGAAGATGACTTAGTCTCAGGCTGAAATTCTCTTGTAAGCCATGGTGATGGACTATGATACACTGAATATCCCTATAAATCATGGGAAAAAAGCATGGGGGTATGGAGTGTTCACATTGTAGCCATGAGCAAAGACATCCTTGCTGAACAAACAGATGTTGAAGTAGCTGTGATTCCATGAGAAATTTGAACAGAGAGAGAGAAGAGTGGTGAAGGCCCCTTGCCCCCAGGGAAAGAAAAGGAAGAATTCTGTTCCCTGAGATAATCTCAGATATAGATAAAGAAAACTTTTGGTTTTGAACCGCTCATCCTTAAAAGAGTACCCCATAAATTGACATAGCCCATGAATGCAGCTGTGGGAAGGCTGCAAGAGATAGGAGGGACTTCATGGTTGCAGATTTCCAGGTGGCTGCTATACGTGGAAATTAAAAGCCATGAGAGAACCGTTTTCTTGCGAAGAAGTCTCCATAACGTGACAAGAGAGACTCCTCTCCCTAAGAAGAAAGACTGTTCTGGAGGTGATAAACTGACAGAATTGTTTCTCTACGTTGTCAGTGGGAAAGAAAAGAGGGTATGGGGGGCAGGAAAAGTGTTCTGAAGGTTTCATTCTGATTCTTATTATTCTTATAAGTTTTTCTTTATACCCTTTAAAGTTTGAGCCTGGTTTGCCTTCCTCCTAATCCTATCTCACAGGGGAAATGAGTAAATAATTCTAGTGGATGCACTGGTGATTTGGCCAGCACCAAACCCACTACATAAATTGGTGCATTGGGAAATCAAAAAATTGGCAAACCAAAACCACTACAATGTGCTGCAGGTTAGGAAGGCTCTGCAGAGGGATCTGGGCAGGCTGGATCATGGGCCAAGGCCAGTGGTGTGAGGATCAACAAGGCCAAATACCGGGTCCTGCCCTTGGGGCACAACAACCCCAGGCAGTGCCACAGGCTGGAGATGGAGTGGCTGGAAAGTGTCATGGTGGAAAAGGACCTGGAGGACTTGGGGGTGCTGGTGACAGTGGGTCAACATGAGCCAACTGTGCCCAGGTGGCCAAGAAAGCCAATGGCATCCTGGCCCGGATCAGCTGGTATCAGCAATAGTGTGGCCAGCAGTATCAGGGAAGTGACTGTTCCCCTGTATTCAACACTGATGAGGCTCAATCCTAATTTTCAGTTTTGGACCTTTCATGACAAGAAGGACATTAAAGTGCTGGAGTTAGTCCAGCAAGGGAAAATGAATGTGGTGAAAGCTAAGGGAGCTGGGTCCTCAGCCTGTAGAGAAGGAGGCAGCTCAAGGGGAACCTCATCTCTCGCTGTAACTACCTGAAAGCAGGCTGTAGCCAGGGGGGGGTTGGTCTCTCATGCAGCAAGTGAAAGGAAAAGAGGAAATGGCCTCAAATTGCACCAGGAGAGGTTTACATTGGAAATTAGGAAAAATTTTGTCATGAGAAGGATTGTCGGGTGCTGGAACAGGCTGCCAAGGGAAGGGTGGAATCACCATCCCTGAAAGTGTTTAAAAACTATGTAGATGTATTTGTTGACCTGGTTTAGTGGTAGACTTGGAAGTTCTAGGTTTATGGTTTAACACAATACTTTTACGAGTGTTTTCCAACATAAACAGTTCTATGATTTTTGAGTAATCTTGACCCCTGCAAGTCCCCAGGACCTAGTAGGACGTATTTAATTATGCCTCATCTTTGAAAGTTTCTGTAAAAATCTTCTGACAAGATGACAAGAAAAAGCAAAATCATGAAGTCATCCTAACAGTGGACAAGAAAGTAGATCCAAAGAACTTCAAGCAAGGTCAGAGGTGCCAGCAAAATGGTGGGGCTGGAATCCTTGCTCTGCGAAGAGAGGCTGTAGGGCTGGGGCTGATTCATCTGGGAGAAGGAAAGACTTCAGAAGTAGTCAACAGCAGTCTGGGTACCAAGGGGAGGGGATGAGGAGTTGCAATTGTACTATTTTCTAAGGCATTCAGACAGCAGACGAGACACAATGTTTTGTAAACATTGTAAATTCTCACTGGATATTGGGAAACAAAATTTCACTATAAGGATAATTAGGAATAGAAAAGATTGCCTAGAGAGGTTGTGCCATATCAGCCACTTGAGGTTTTCAGGGGCCAACTGGACAATGTCCTAAGCAGCCTGACCTGAATTCCGTGTTGATCTCTTTCTTGGAGCAGAGGTTTGGATTGGAGACTCTCAAGGTCCTTTCCAGCTGGAAATACTGTGGAGGTCCTTCCTAGAGGAAACTTAGATTGGAGGTGAAGACTGGCCCTACTGGTTTCTGAACTAGGAATGAAGCATATCTCTAGTTGCACTCTGGTGAAAGGACCTATGCACAGCAGTTCCACAATTCTTGTCTGTGCCTACTTTCCTTTGTCTGTCACCACTTTGTAGGGCTTTCTTCCACCTTCTCCTTATGTTTTGTCTGTCTAAAGGTGAACCAAGGTATTACATGTCAGTTACATGTCATAGATATGAAATAGCAAGTACATGATGTTAAGCAGTGTCAAATTGTTCATAGTGCAATGACCTGCTTGATTTCTGAACACAGAGAGACTTTGAGTGGCTTTAAATGACCATGAATTCAATGTTCTTGATGCACAAGTAGTCCAGCAATAAGACAAGCACTTAAATTCTAGTACTGAGATGAATTGTAGGAAGACAAGGATTGACACACGAGGGATTAAGACAGTAGCCTGTTTAGACTAATTTCTTCCTTTTGAGAGCAGAAAGTAATATATGCTTTAGAGGAAGCTGAAAAAAGGGTAACCTAGGAGAGGTTTTCTTCCAAAAAAAAGGTGAACCTGCCTCTAAATTAAACAGAATGTGTACATATATGTTTTTCCAATCAAGTCTCACTTCACCATGGAGTTATAAGGTTATAAGTGCAGTGCCTTTCATCAGATCTCACTATATGTAGAACATTTCATGCTGGTTTTTAAAATGGTGTCCATAAAATTAAGAAGCTGGATTCACATTTCTATAGAAATAAGAAAACTTTCAAATAAGATGTGAGCTTTCTGGTCCTGCCAGCCTCAGCAGAATATGTGTGATTCCAGCTCTTCTAAAGACTCATACAAAAATACTTATGTATTAAAAACAAATCGAGAAGCCTATACTCAGCTACCCAAATTATTTTATATATCTTTGGTACCTGGGATGACTTGCACCCACCAGTACCTGTAAACCCTCTGCTTTTTTAATATGTGTAGTTATTTTTCCTTTTTTTTCTCTTCTCTAACATCTAACCAGTGAACTATAGAATACCAACTGAAGCACTCATCCAGATGCTGTTTTTATCAGCTTTGATTCTGTTTTTGTTGTCTCCTTTCCCTTCCCTCTGTTTACAGTGTGGTAGCTAAGGGAGGTACAGCAAAATTGTTAGTTAATTTATAGTTCTTTCTTTGCAAGTCTATTCTGGCAAATACACTACTCCATTGTATACAATTCCTTAGTTTTTCATATCTGCAACTTCCTACATCAATCCCACTCTCCATCTCCACTTGTAAAACTTTACCAGTGTGAGGGTGACTGCAGAACACCCTTGTCTGGAGGTGAAAAATAACGGACTTTACATTAAGAGTTTTCCTCTTTTCTATCAGCTTGATGCAGCCTTTTAGAATTCATTTCTAAAGTTTAAAAATAGGGGGGAAAAAAAAGGAGAAAGGTTTCATTTCATTGTGCATTTAAGTGAAATCTTTAAACCCCTTTGCATTATTTTATCACATCAGACTTGTCAAGTCACACTCATTTGAATGAGTGAGATTTGAAAACTTCTGAGTGTTATATTACATTTTCCATTGATATATGCCGTGAATCTTTACGGCTGCATGAAAATGAAGCCAAAAGCAAAACGAGACAGCTCACTTCAAATGAGTGAGACTGGATAGGTCTGTCATATGTTATTTCAGGTGCTCAAAGGATAGCAATTCTAAGCAGAGATGGGTGATGGGGTTGACAGGTTTGCATGAATTTAGATAAAGAAGAGAAACTTAATCGCATAGACAGAAACAAAAGGCAATGATTCCAAGAGAAGAGTCATATACTTTGAAAACTAAATTGAGTCTCATCCATATACTTAAAAGAGTTTAAATGTCAGAGGGCACTTCTGGAGGTGCCCCTGCACTCCTGCAATGACAGAACTCTTTGTAGGAGAAAGCTGGCATCACTTGCTCTGCAGGTCATTCTTTTTGGCTGGAAGGGGGAACTGTGACCCCATAGCCACCTCTTCCCCAGTGCATTAAGTGCTGTCACAGATTCTTCTAATGAGAAAATATCTGTGTGGCAGAGATGCTTTGCACATCTTGCTTGCACATTTGTTCAAAAGCCAGCCACAAATTGGGCCCTGTTCCTAATTTTCAAGAATACTTTTCCTCTGATTATGCAGGCAGAAGTTGACTTCATATTCCTATATCTCGATTTTAAAGTGGTCAAACAGTCTTGTACAAGTTTCTCAGTGGCTTTTCAGTGGAGACTTGATCTTCTGTGCAACTGAGGAGAGGAAATCTGGTACAAGACACCTTTCAGATCTGCACTGTGTAAGGAAGTACCTGTGAGTTGATTTTGTTCTCACAGAGGGAAAAACACTTCAAAATGTTCATCACCATGTGCATGGGGTGTTTAGCAATGTACAGTTCTAGCAAAAAGGCTAATATGAAAGATGCCAAAGGGAGGATCTTGTATTTAAAGGGTTTGCTCCCACAGTGGGAGTGCACAGCCTAAGTGCCAGTTGTTCCCAGGGGACACTGGGATGAGCTCCCAAGTTATCCCTCCAGGATCGCCCAGTCGCTGCACCACCTTGCCAGCAGCAGAGGGAGACATCGGCATGCCTTTTAGTAGAGACTTGTCCCAGCTGGGATTTGCACTTCATTAATTCAATGTTTGAAATCAAACCAGCATTTAAACTGCATTGCTATTAGTATGCAAGGGTAGACAGGCAATGTGGAGAATTTCCACTAAACTTGCTACACAACCACAAATTTTGAGTACTTTTGTGGGGTGTTTTTGGATAGTCGGTACAACAGAGGTACTCTTACCGCAAAATATTCTCAGGAAAGAGTTCACTGAGGAATTTGTTCAGCTTTTCTGAGACTGAAAACAAATCAAATATGACGATTTGTAGGAAGACAATCAAAATGTGTGTTTGTTTGTTTGTTTGTTTGGCTACGTGACTCGTAACCATTTTAAAGGAAAAGAGGCATGGGGATAAATATTTTTGAGTAATATACACTGGACAAACATATGAGCATACCTTGATGCCATGGTTGTGGTGAGATCAAACTTGATCAGTCTTATCTTGGAAAACAGAAATAATAATAAGGACAATAACAAATATTCTTTATTCAGTTCAACATAGCCAAAGGGCCACAGAAGGTATGTAAAATTTGTATCAGACAAGAATTTTCTCTTTGTGTCCAGATTTCATTCGGAGAGAAAAAAACACACTAGTATTCTCACTTTTCTGCTTGAGGAGAATATCTGCTAACTTGGGATGTTGGAATTAGAGCAAGCATTAACTCCTGTACTTCTTTCAGGAATCAAGTGGATGTTAGATTTGTTTTCAGACACCAGGTAGAAGGAGAAATACAGAATTGAGTCTGTTTTGGCTGAAGACAGTTTTCAGCAGGGAGTGCTCTACTGAATTGATAGTGAAGGTAAGTGTGAGAAGGGTGAGGTGCTTCTCTGCTGCTCCAAAGGAGGAGAAATGCCTTGTGTTGGTAGCTCCGCCTTCCCAGTCACTCTGCAGATTTGCTTACTACTCTGTTCAACTCAATTACTGTAAAAAATGGATAGAAACTGCGAAGAAAGAAATTTGACAGTTTTGTCTGGAAATTATTTTGCTTGTATAGTTGAAACCGGTTTTGAAGACACATTCCTTAATTTTTGGTCTGATCTTACTGACTGCTTTTAGCTTCTTTAAGCTTTCCTTTAAGTGTAAAAGAAGGAAAAAGGTGAGATATTTCTTCCTAGTGATTTTTTTTCAGAGGAAAAGGATAGAATTACCTAAAGATACTTACAGAGGTATCACTGTGCAGTGATGCAAGAGGAACATGTTATTGAATACCAAACTCCTTGGGGAGGTGGTACTTCAAGCCAAAGAAATTATAACCAAGACTTGCAATTTAGGCAAGACTGAAGCACAAAGCTGGCTTCATTCAAATTATGCCTGCCACTTCAAGTGAGTAGGAGAGGCACCATAGTGCAGTCACACAGCCCAGGCTCCCTCTGCAGGTGATACTCACACTATGGAGGGCAGCTACCAGAGTGTCTATGGGTGCTGCAGGCAAAGATCTAGCAAAGTATAAGCATAGCTGCAGCGGCAGGCAAAATCCCCTCCCTCCATCCCCTGTCCCATGTTGTGCTAGTAGTTGTTTTTGGAAAATGGTGTTTGCACGAACTTTTGAAGCTCAAGACCTGTGCTTTTTCCACATTCTGGCGTTCCACTGATAATTACAGCTGATATAATTAATTTTTTTCCATTTTGTCAATGCAAAATCTCAGCAGCTCATCCAAAATGTGCAGAGCTTCTCCAAACTTGATTGTGATGCAAGCAAAAGCTATGGTAGGCCCTGAATGTCTACCAGGCAAAAAAAACCCATTGATTTCTATACTCTGCCATTCTATGAAGTTCAGAGGCAGCCTCCTACACACAAGTGTGTGGGAAAAATTGTGAAATGACACATAAACTAATGTCTAAGAGAAATATGAGTGATACTGCAGATTAAAAAAAAAGTATCTAAAATATAGATGCACTGAGAGAAAAAGAGTCAGAGTTGTAATGAGAAAATTCTCTGCATTTCCTTGATCAAGTTTTTAAGTGGAAAATTGTAATCAGAAGACGTTGGTGTAAACTCAGCATTACAGATAGCATTAATTTCAATGACAGCTTTTTATTTTTCTCTTTTGAATAATAACATAAAGTCAAATTTAAATTGTAAATAGAATCCAGATACTACTAGTTTCCTGGCTCAAATTCTTCGGCACATATGGCAGAAGCATAAGCTCATGCCAGTCTGCCTACTTTGGGTAATTTTGCATGCAAATAGTTTAGTCCCTATATTGAGGTGTTAGAATGTGTTTAGTACACTTGAAAATATTTGCATTGCAAAGGAAGAACTAATCTCCTGAGAAAAATCAAATTGATATTTTATATTAAGGGACTGCTTTGCACATTTTGTGGCAGTGTTATATGGAAACTATGTTTACAGTACAGCTAGAATTTTTAATTGACCTTCAAGAGAGAAGGACCCATACTGCTTTGCCAAATTTGAAAGCTACTGGGACAGTCTCTACTTGTCATTCGCCACAATGCCCCTTTTCTACTCCTGAATTTTTTCTCTAACAATTTCATCGCTTTGATAAAACTATTATCTATTATCTATAAACAGGTTTAGCAGTGATTGCAATGTTTAACAAGTACTCAAGTGGCTGGAAAAAAGAAGCAACTCCTATTAACAGCATGAATAATTAGCACACCTGAGTCTGTTCTAGTTTCTGGAAATGTCTGTTTTATATTGGACATATTTAGGGCTCAACTGACCAATTCATGGCCTTGCTTCCCATCAAAAGCAGTGGAAATATATACATTCCCATACCGGTAAGCTGATATTCAGATGTATATTTCAACCATTACCTGACACACAAACACACCTGCCTTTTTTGTAACTTAAATTCATCTCTGACAATATTCATCTTTGAAACAGGATGTGACAGGTGAGTGTAGCATCAAATACAATGCTGGTTCATCTACTTAGTCTATGTTTATTGCAGCCTGTTCCTGTTGTATGTGGCTGGCTGTCATGACAGAGGACCAGCATGACTCTGTTCAGTGCAATTTGTTAAACTAATCTAGTACTAGCTGGACTCTGTGGCAGCAGTGATGCTGGAGTCAGCAGTGACTCAAGGCTTCCTCTGAAACCAGTCTCTCAGGACACTGGAAACTGGTCTAGATTCCCAAATAGTTTGAGTCCCACCATCTGCATGCTGTTTATAAAGAAGGCATTTAAAAGGTGTTCTTTCTGAAAGTATAGCTTTAAGTTCAGCCACACATTTCTATAGTTTCAGAACAATATGTACGTGAATATATTTACATGAATATATTTTCATATGGTTTTGTGACAGAGTTTTTTGAATTAACTATAATTTATATAATTACATTACTCATGTGTAATGCTATTGTATTTAGAGAAAAGCTGATGAAATTACAAATAGGCTCTTTTTTTTTTCTCCCTTCTTTCTTTCAGTCTGAGCACAGATTTTATTGTCCTGTTTGCTGATCCACATGCAAATACAGCTGTCTATGCTGCAGGAAAAGCTCATCTGGGGCCTAATTGTCTACTGCCTCACACAGCTGTCATAACCACTCTAGAAGAAAGGTGTAAGGGCCTTGGGAAATTCCTGAAGAAGTAGCCCTTGATATGGCTGATAGCCTGGGACAGAGCAGGTGAGTGAGGGATGGTGCAGTAGTCAGTGTAGCAAGGTGGAGGACTTCATGGTCTCTTGCAATGGATCTATAAGCAACAGAATTCATTTGTGATAACCAAAGCTGTCCGGTATACTTTATTTTTTTTTCTGATGACATATTGAACAGCCAATTAATTAGTTAAGTCTTAATAATTTTAAAATGGCTATCGTGTCTGTTGAACTCCAGGTGAAGTAGTTTTCCATCAGGTCCTGTGAGGGCCTGTTGACTTTCAATGTGTATGAAAAGAATTTAATCTGAACTCAAAAGTCCTGTAGATGTACTCTGTACTATGAATGGAGCCTTTATTTAGTTCAAATTAGCAATTATGTTGTCTATTTTTAGTGTTTGCCGAATAACTGTAATGGCTGCTAAAACAATTTTTTGACTTTTTAAAATTCAGAGATTTCCATTATCTTTATAAGGAAGTAGGTTTTCTTGTTCTGTGTCATTCACAATCCAGACTAAATCACCATTCATTGCAATATAATTACCATGTAATCCTTCAAAAACCCTTTAAATTACTCTATTAAATACCCCAGGTACAAAACTAATATCAAGTTGCAATTTATGGGTCTTCAAACCTTTATATTCTATATTTGAAGTCTTCTAGCTTTTTTTATTTAACCTGCCAAAAGACAAACCTTACATCCAGATTTCAAATATGGTTATTTATGACATACAAACTTTTGCCTCCTAAGTTTTTCATTGAATAATGCTTAGATCTTTGTTTTGATACCATTTCTGAGAAGGTGTCATGCTAACTATACACTGGTGAGGCAGGCAGGAAAACTCTCTAGTAACTACATGTCACACTTTGGCTGTGCATTGTTAAGGCTTCAGAGCACTTCTTTATGAATATGGGCATGCTCAGAGTCCTTTTGCCATGTATTTTTATACTAATGTGAATTATTTGGCAAGAACCCTGATATCCCTTCTATTGCTATTTCATCCTCAGAGCCCCTCTTGCAGGGGCTCTACTGTCAATGAAATAGCTGCTGTCTCACATTATTCCTTTTAATGCTCATTTCTATTAATGTCGGTGAGCTTGGGGTGTACAGTTGGTTTTAAATATGCCATGTGCTGGTATGGTAGAAGAAGCCACAGGGCAATTTCAGGGCTCCTTGTCTTCAGGAAGATTTTGGAGCCATGCTCAATTTCTAGATATCAACAAAGGAATTCATTACCAGTGATTCAGTTCAAGGTGCTGATAATTTTTTTGAGTGATTTGCATGTCAGAGGAAAAAAGTTGAAGTTCTGCATCAGACAGCAAGCATCCCATTCTCAATATTACTATCACAGTTAGCTACATACTTTGTAAGCTATCAGTAAGTCTCCGAATAATATGAACAAAGAGCCACTAGAAATAAAATAATAGTGACAGTAACAAAAGCAGTTCTGTTTTAGATCTATGTGTCAGGCTGACTGCAGACTCAAGCCCCTGCTCTACTCACATTTCAATTATTATTCTTACAGACATAAGGCAAGTATTTAATATTTCTGATGAAAACTGAGATTCTCAAGTACAATTATTCTAGAAGTTAAAAACAGAAAGCACCCATTTGAGCACCAATGTAATGATATTACGGGTCTTTTTATGAACACATCTGTTAGCACAGACACTTCCATAGGAACATTACCTCATCATTAGTATATTCAGTCCCGTACTAACAATATGATACCTGTCTGTACAGCAAGATGCCAAACCAACTACAGAGACAGTTTGATGAGAAGCAGCAGTTGTTGATTTGTGAGCACTGAAATGCTCTCTCTGATTTGCAGGGGACCAGCTGGTTAGAATCTGAACTAAACCAAATAATGTGCACTTTGCTGCACACAATCAGCTGCGCTCTATTTGTTCTTCTATTTTGTCAAATCATGGGAAGCACAGTCAAACAGTCTCAATATAGATCTGCAATCTCTTCCTTTTCTCATGTTATTCTATTCTGTTGCTGTAACTTAATCCCAATTACATCCCTTCTATGAAATAGCCTACGACCTGTTTTGCAGTGGATTGTGAGACTTGCTTAGTCACATTTGTAAAACACTTGAAAGACCAAAACCCAACAATAACAGCAAAACAGTCTCGGGCTTCTTTAAGGGAAAGCAAAAGGTTCTGATCCAAGCCCCATGCTCCAGCTGATTTGCTCTGATTTTCCACCACAACCCTTTATTTGGCTTTAGTTCTTCCTGTGGTCAGAAGCAAACCTCCAGAGGTGTGCAGTCAGCTGGAGCTGCCCTCCTGGGAAACAAAAGAAGAAATGGGCCCAGCTGAATCTTTACCTTCAATATTTGCTCATGTACAGTCACATACAGGTTTTACAAAGCCTTTCTGCTTTGAAATATACTATGATCCATCAGAAGGTGACAGGAGAAGAAATAAGGTAATGTTAAAAACAAAGTTAAAAAGAGGTAATAGTTGTGAATGGTGAGTACAAGAAGGGTGGAGGAGCGAAGAAAGACCATGTGATACTGAATACAAGCACCTGCTTCTCTCTGCATGACAGTCCCTATTCCCAGTTATTGCTGCCTCTTTTAGGAGGGAATGTACATCTCAAAGTTAAAATGAGGTAGCTAGATAATCACATGAAGCAGCAGGCAAAGTGAAGTCTCCATTTTAGTAAGCCACACTTTAGTCTATTGTGCCTACACATTTCTCATTTTAAATAAGCAATACTAGATGGGATTGTAACAATTCTTAAGTAATGTACTGCTACTTTTGGGAAAGTGCTGTCTGAAAGACCAGTATCCTTTGAGCATCCAGGCCAGTGAAAAACACTGCTTGCATTCCACAGTGTTTTGCAGTATTTTATTTGCACGGAGACTGCTGTAATTCACAGCTGCCTGGTGTGGGACTCTGTTTCAACAGGTAGGCTGTCACAGGTACTGTATGTGCACCAATAGGAACTTATTAAAAACACAGAACAATAAGTAGTATCTGACTTTGTATGTTTGTGAAACTCCTGTCTGTTAGCAAATAATTTCTTTTGAAAAAACATAAACAAGGCTTCTGCTTCCTGGGGGATGCTAACACATCAATCAACCCATTACATATATTAAAAAAGCAATAACTGAAGAATAAATAGTTTCTAAAATCCACCAATAAAATCTTCAAATATATATGTTACCAGAATGAAATAACTCATGAATAATTTGGTGTCTACACTGTATCTTCAAACATGGAGGGGGGAAATATATTTAAAAAAAGGAAAAGAACAGCAGTGCCAACTGTAAAACTTTCATCACTCTCTGATGCTCCAGATCTTTCCTTTACTCCTTCTCACTCACAATCTATTGTAAGAAAAAAAGAACAAAAAGAAAAAAAAACATCCTGCGGCATGTCTCCTCTAGCACAGAGGGTGGGCAAAATAGCTGCCTTCACAGCTGATGGCACCATTAATTCCCTGTACTTGCTTGACTAACCCAAAAGCACATGAACCTCTGGAAGGCACCACACACCACTCTACAACTCAAGTGCCTGGCTCTCATTGTGCTGCACCATTCTGTCTCCTCAAAAGCAGACACAACAGGTATATAAAATCAGGCCGTCTGAATTCTTCCCTTATGTTGGGGGGAAAAAAACCAAAGAAATACTACATTTGCTAGTAGGTAAGTGCACAGCTGTTCTTTTTAAGGAGGGAAGCCATTTTAGAGTTGAAGCTTTTTATTTCCATGTACTAATCATTGTCACCTTCATTAGGTATACTTTGTCTGCTGAAAGCCCTGAATTAATCCTTTTCATTAATTATTATTGCTATGATTATGAGTTGTTGTTGTTAATCTTGCAGCATTTCAGCTTTTCAACTGGACCGTGCATCCCTAGTTCCATTGAAGAGACCACATACTCTAGACTGCATTCCTAGTGAGATGGGATAGTTCTAAGAAAGGCAATAATATACTTAAACTGAAAGTGATTGCCAGTTGCAAAGCAATGTGTTGAACAGAAGCCTAAAACTGAGGTTTTCATTCATGTTACAATATTCTGGAGCCAAGACTTTTGTGGATTGGACCCTAAATTGTTTTAGTATAGCTTAAATACTCACTAATTTAACACCACTTAAATTGGCAATGAAAACACCTCCAAATGTGTTGAGCTGTCATCCTGTTTATGCAAAATAGCTTCAAATCTTAATACTAACTATGCTAAGTAATGCCACTGGGATGAAATTGATAGTGAATGTGCACAGCTTTTTTTTTTTAATATACTATGAGGCAGTCTAGCCAAGTTTTTTTTAATTACTAGTACTACTTTAACGTCACATAGTTATTTCCGTAGTATAAACACTGGAGGGGAAAGTGTTATTCCCGCAACAACTTTGAAGCAAGAAGTCTTTGTGGTTAACCATTTCCAATTCATTCTGTGCTGTGCCAAGATTTAAACAGTTCCTCTTTACCACCTTGTAGTTATGTACCTTCCTTTGCAATTTGCCAAAGGTGTGTGTGTTCTTATATAATTGCTTTCTTTACAGTCTGACTTGCAGGTTAACCACAATCACCTAATATTAAGGATGGAGGTGGCATTCAGTGGATAAAGAGGGAAGGTACAAGAACTCCTATGCCTATCCCTGACAATCAGTCAGTGAAGCATTTAATGGAAATTCTGACATCTGAGTCAATATATAGCTGCAAACCTTAATAATGAAACACACCTTGAATTCTCAAAGAGGCTGGAAGTATTCCAGAGGAAAGGTAAATACTCTTAAAGAAAACAATCCACACTTGGCAGTGTACTGCAATGTGAATTTTAAGTTCCTTGCTTATTCAAATGCTTCACTGACCCATTTTGCATAAAGGAACAAAGATCTTGATGCTCTATCAAGCCAAAAGCCATCTCTTCAACATCTCTGGCTAACATATGATTATTCTACATTCTCCAGAGGCTGGGCTGTTGCACACTGCAGTCACTACTGGGAGCTGAAAAATGTACTACATTGTTATATTCTACACCTGGAGGCAGTGATCCCATTTTTGCCAAGATCCCCATAAAAGAACGGAATCAAAGTCTGTGATGATTTAAAAAATGAATTATAGGTATCAGTAACCAGGACTTTTCCTGCTCTGTGATAGCATATTCATAGATAGTTCCTGATATTCAGAAAGAATCACAGCATCATAGAAGGTCCTGAGTTCCACAAGGATCACCAAAGTCCAACTCGTGGCCTTACATAGGACACGCCCCAAGAGTCACAACATGTGCCTGAGAGCATTGTCCAAATGCTGCTTGAACTCTCTCAGGCTGGTGCTGTGACCACTGCCCTGGGGAGCTGTTCCAGTGCCCAATCACCCTCTGGGTGAAGAAACTTTTCCTAATACCCAGCTTAAACCTCCCCTGACACAGCTTCAGGCCGTTTGAGTCCTGTCAATGGAACACAGGAAGTTCTAGAACCCCGTGAATTCTGAAACAGAGTGGAGAGACAGAGCGATGGGTGAAGAGAGAAAGAAACAGTTTTTTATTATTGCATCTCAAATGTTCTCCTTTTATGTTTTCCTATCTGTTTTCCTCTTCTTTTCCCTAGCTGGGTAGTCACACCTTAACCTTCCCCCAGGCTGAAGTTAGGTGCAAATTTTGATGCATATGTAGCAATAATTTTCTTAATTCCTAACCAGAAAAGTAGTCCTTTTTTTTTTTTTTTCCTTTAAGAGATGTGGAAATTTGTCTATGAGTCCAAGGGCAATGAATTACAGGAGATTCCCAAAATTCCTTTTTCATTAACACCACAAGCATGGACAAGGAGATCAAAATCAGAAGTTCGAATAGCTGTGGGAATTGTGACAGCCATGGTTATAAAACCACCCCAATACCTTTAGGACCACAGGCAGGGTATCTGCTTTGAGGACATTATCAAGAGATGTTTATTCAACTAATTCTTAAAATGCAGTGTATTTTTCAGCTTTTATATATACCTCGTTTTTGTTCATTTCTTCATATTTAGGAAAGCTTTTGCTGATAATCCATGCTAATTTTCAACCCACTTTCTTTCAACTCCCCCTCCTCTACCCCTACCCACTGAAAGCCACAGAAAGTAAGTGATGACAGCCTTTTTTGTAAAACCATTTATGTACTAAAATATTATCATTGTGTGCCAGCTTCTTCTCAGGTTTAAAACTGTATTAAATAATTGTTTTCAACTCTTTTCCTTGCCTTTCATCCCAGTCATCTTTCTTTAGACAATGACCATATATTCTTTTTTTCTTTCAACAAACTCTAGCCTCATGTAACCACTACTTTTATTAACTTCACTATGCTTATTTTATAGCAAAATTACATATTGGAATCTAAAAAGATAAGTTATTTCAGCATGACCTCTCATAATAACAAATATGACCAAAATATTGTTTAGGTTGGTTTTTCTTTTGGTATCAGCATGAGCAGCCCAGCATTTAGATTAAGAGCAGAACATATAGACATGTAAGGGATCTTAAAATATTTGCCAGAGGTTTTCATATGGCAACAATAGAAGAAATTTAATACTAAATTTATAATGGCCTGTTAGGTAAAATATCGGTTATTGGAGACAATTTAGACACCTGCAACAGTAGAATTTTAGTAAAGAAATACCACTATTTTCAAATGATTCTGAAACTCCATTTCTTAAAGGTAAGAAATATTTTTGAAAATGTTGCACCAGAGAAGAGAGGGTTGAATAAGGTTCAGCTACCAATTTTCTCCTTCCAAGAATGCTTTATGTTTGTTTATCCAAATGCTAGCATGATTCTTTGTCAAAAGTCTGTCACAATCAGAAGGACCATGTTATAACTTACAAAATGTATTAACACTTCACAATAACTGCAATGAAAATGTTCAGCCAAAGGCTGTCATAACTGAGCCGTGTTTGTGCTCCAGCTCCTCTTGCCAAGTGTGGATGACCTAATCTGCCTTTGCTTAGTTTAGCTTCCCATTTCAGGCTTCCCAGAATTTATGCAGGAGAAAAGTTCCTAATAAGAGGCTGCACTTATGTGCTGTCATGAAGTCTTACAAAAACATGATTCCTGAAAAAGGGCAAATGTGTTATTTTGTTGTAGCCCACAGATGCAGCTGCATTTGGAGTACCTACTCAAAACTCATTGCTATAGTTTTTGTCATGACCAAAAACATCATATTTTTGCAGTGCCTGATGTGTCAGCTCAGTGACATGATTAAACAATCATAAATCAAATGACTGTGGATGGACACATTCTGTATTGAATATGCAGTAGAAATATACAATACAGTTTATCCTCTAGATTTCTTCTGTATGGAGCATGTACACCTTTTTTCAGAGGAAGTTCTCCTAATTTCCAGCTATTTTTCCTTTTGTAGTCATTCCCAATTCATACTGCCAATCCAAGAAATTACTTCATTTTAAGGATGGAGTGTTTCTATGGAGAACTTGAGGAGACAGATCATGCTTCTTTCTCCCATTAGGCCACTTCCTTTGTGTTAAAGAAAAACTTAGTGTCTTGGCACAACACAATCACAACATTGCCATTCAGGTGTGTGTGCCATTTTAAAACTGCCATGTTAAAAGCATTTAATAGTAAACGACAATAAAACTTTACTGGCATAGGAAGCAAGTCTTACAACAATCATGAGACAGTAAGTTTACTTCTTCACACCCACACCCTGTTAAGGGAAAATTACTTCAGTACTTGTCTTATAATTGCTGCATTTAATATTGTTTACATTAGAACACTTTCTAACTGATTTCTTAAACTACTGAATTTGTATATAGAAGAGCAAATATTACTCTTTTGCTGAATAAAGTTCAATTTATTGTGAGTTGTTTGCAGTTATAAATAGAGGTCACCACAGCTGATATAGATTTATCTCCTGCCAAATTCATGACTCTAAGATTTTCTACATGAATAAGACAAAGTAATGATGAAGCTACTTTCTTTACTATTCTTCCTTTCTGTCCGCAGTAGACACATGTGCCCTGCAAGACAGTAAAAGTGTAACATATTCTGTTTCAGATGAACACATACGTATTAATAGGATAAATAATTCCTGGTTTAATACCTCTGACAAACCTTTCACTCTGGAAGCGTGAAATTAAGTACTTGCCCTAAAAGCCACTATTTTGTTTATGCCAGTTTGTGAGCACAATACAACCACAGGATTTGTGGATAAGTCTGCCACAAAAGAAACCCCAACTTCTGTAAAATCTCAAAGGAAGATTAGAAATACTATTAATGTAAAAGAAGTTTTCATCATTTAGATATCTACCACAATGCAAATGCATATATTAAAGTATGAATCTTTATAAAACATAATAAAGCTGAAAAAAACACCATGCTAAGAATTAAAATGTATAATTTGTTTTATAGCACTCTATCTAGAAAACGTAAGAAAGATTTTTGAAAAATTTTCCCTTTATAAACTGTGGATGAAATGTTTTTTTTAATACCTCTGTCACTGAGCAATCCACAGTACAGAACTTCTTTTTCTGTTGAATTTTTTAGTTATATTTTTAAAATCCGTGCTGCCTCAAGAAGATAATTACTACTGAATCAGCAAATGCTACTCAATAGAGAATGGTGACTCTTGGGAAATTATATAGCTCCTCACTTATTTGCAAAAAAAAATTGATTTTTTACTGGATGGAAAATGAGTCTCTAATTTTCTCTTAATTGCTTTTATTAAATGGACAGGTGGAGTTTTAAGTTCTTTGAAAAGGCTACTGTAAATTCTTTTTCACTCAAAAGTAGGATGAAGAAAAATGTGGTTGTGGGATATCCATCTTTTGGTATTAGATTGATTCATATGCCATGGAGCAAGTTGAAGAAAGGGGAATGTTTCTTCCTTCCTTCCTCAACTATGAATTCAAATTTCCATCACGTCTTACTCTTTGCATGTGGTCGGTAGGTCAAGATTCTCCCATTCCACTCAGCCGCCATCAGACCCCACCTTCAGTTCTATATGTAGGTCTGGAGTGCTCGGCAAATGTTAGAGCAGGTCCAGAGAAGGGTGTGAAGATGGTTAGAGGGCTGAAGCGGCTCTGCTAGGGAGACAGGCTGAGAAGGTTGAGGTTTCTCAGCCTGGAGAGGGGAAGGCTCTGGGGAGACCTCATTATGGCCAGTAGTCTAAGGGGGCTTATCAAAAAGATGGAGGACAACATCTTACACGGGGTGATAGTGATATGACAAGGAGGAACAAGGAGTTTTAAATTAAAGAGAAATTTAGATTAGAAAATCAGGAAAGATTTTTTTAATCAGAGTATAGTGAGGCACTGGAACTGATCCTCTAGAGAAGTAGTGGATGTCCCATACCTGGAAGTACTCCAGACCAGGTTGGATGGAGTGCTCAGGAACCTAATCTTGTGGGTGGAATCACTTCTCATGTCAGGGGGGGTTGGAACTAAATGATCTTTAAGGTCCCATCCAACACAAACCATTCTATTATTCTGTGATTGTTTAATATGTGTACTCCACTCTTATTAAGAAGGTGTAACAGATGTTGTACTCACTGTAAACGTAAAAAAATATGATATCTACCCTGAAAACTATTGCTTACTTCTCTAAATGCTTTGGTTCTACTGTAGAGACACAGTATTTAAGAGAGATTACAACAGGCGCAATATGCTATAAAGAGGACAAATTGAAAAGAACTGTATTTTTCCCAGTGAATTGTGATGTCTAAATTAAAGTCAAGATCTGGGAAGGGGTGATTTTTTTTTTGGAAGTCAATGATTCCCTCATGACTAATTTATTACAGTAATTCTCTGTGCTATAGAGAAGTTGATGTCATACCATTGTGCACTAGGATCATCAGGGCTCATTGGCTTATACATTTAATATACATTAATTCAGCAATAAAAATAGTAATAAAAATAATAACAATAACAATAAATCTAGACAGCTTGCATTTCAGAGGAAAAATAATAGTAAGGTGTAGGGTGAGTCCACTATTCACATGATAATTTTTATGATATCATAAATTCATCCATAGTCATCTGCAATGGCAACAAACCTAATGTTCACTAGGGGCTGATGCAGAAATCTTCAAAGGAGAACATTTTAAAAGATGAGCAATACATATAGTCTATATATTTCTCAATAGAGCTTAATCTGAGTAATAGTCCAACTATTCTCCTGTGCCTCATAAAAAAGCCAAAATTCTTCCCTGGCCATCCGTGAGCTTGGACTTATGACTTTGTGGCAAGCTGAAGGTGAATTCAATAACTCGTTGCTTTTTGCAGCTGCATTAGGATAATTGATTCTGTCATGCAATGCAGCTTCCTCAAGTATGTGCCTCTACTATGAATCATACCACACATACTTTCTGAGACAGAGACCATGCAGTATTCTACCAAAGTTTTAAAACTTGCAGAAGTCTAAAAAGTGTATAAGAGCCTTAAAATAAATACAAACCATAAGTACTGTAAATTCAGTCCTGATGTAGATAAATCTAAAACTGTTTCAATTAAGGTTGACTTACAAGATTCAAACCAGTTTTTGTAAAAGTTTCCATTAAAGAGCTTTATAAGAATTCCATCTTTCTGAAGACCTTCACAAATTATGTCTTGAAAAAAATGTTAAACTTTAAACAGGCAGTATTTATCTAGTCTCGTTGTCACTGAATGCAATCCAAGGGTGGGTATTTAATCAGTCATGCTGATTTCAGTTTTTTTCTCCATTTCATTTCTGACTCCCCATTTTCCATTTGTTTCCAAATTTTTCTAGTTTCTAAAAGGTGTGGAGGACAACATGCAGATTTCATTGCCATCACCATGAGATAATCTCCATTATAACTACAAATATTCTGTAGCTTTCCAAACAGAAAGCAGATCTTCTGTGCTTAACATTTACAGGGTACAGACTTACAGAGGAGTCTGTGAAAACAGTTCATAGTGGGGAGTATGATGAAATAAAATCCAAGTGGCTTTGGATTGCTCTGGGTGGGAGGAGAGGACATTATTTTATTTTGTATTTGCCACGGTAGGTGGTGGCATGCCAAATCCAGAGGAGAATGTAGATATTCTTTACAGATCCTAAGAAGTAAAACAATTTGCATTAATACAGTGGTTAGATTCCACCAGTTTTTCTGGAATTTTTCCCAGTCAAGTCGGATTTGTATTTTGTAGTCAGTTTATTTGGGAGAAAACAACCCAAACTGGTTACCTTGCCTTGCATCCCCAAATATTTTTAATCTGTGTATAACAATGCTTAAATCACTGTGGCATTTACAATAAATATATATTTTTTTTTACCCTTAATTGGCAAAGGTTATTAACAAAACTGTTGTCAAGGTGCTGATTGTGAGTTTACCAGCATTAAAGAACAAATCCAGCTTGAATTACACTAAGCACTTTTTCTTACTTTCCTTACTTTCCTTGCTTTCCTTTAGCATAAAGGTATTTAAAAAAAATAAACAAGTAAATAGCCCAAATCTTTAATTTTGCAGATGTCTGATGTGTTAGAGTTCATTTGGCTTTACTAAACTTAGACATTATTTCAATCCTGATATTTTCCACTGTGTGTTATGTGTTTTTTCCCGAAGATAGCCCTCCCCAAAAGAAAATACCCACAAATGTTCCAGTCTTCCCAAACTGTTTTACTCTTTGAGAGATTTTTATTGTTCCATTTCATTGCTATTTAGGGTAAAAGCTCATTAAAATATTATGAAGCTCAGAGCATAATTGGGCAGAAGCACTTGCCAACGAATAACATCTGCAGCAATGTGTATGTGTATTTATATTACAGTAAACTTAAACCCACTCTTTTTTTTTTCTTTTTTTTCATTGTCTGCTTCTAAATTCATTGTCCCAAGGAAAGCACTAGGGAAATGTATAAACCACACAGGCTACAGTACAGTCATTGTCGCTGAGTGCAGTGCCAAATATAATTTCATCATTTGACTGAGGTTCATGCCAGGGTAAACTACTCTGTGTTAGATGTCTGCAAAATGCTATTTGCTCTTTTTATTATATTATTATTTTAAATTTATCTGTGCTGAGATTGGGCTCTTTCTGTGTGTCTGGTTTTGATGCTTACTGTCTGTGCATGTGATGTCCTAAGCCGAACTGCATCTGGAAAACAAGCAGAGACTATCTAACACTTACTGCCTTCTCCCAGTCTGTATCTTACAATAAAACATAACTGGAGTCATCTTGTAATGAAAATTTTGTCAATACTGAGAGGCAGTCCAATCCACAAGTATCTGGATAGGCACACTCTGTCATTTTGTTTTGACTACTTTTATTTGTGGACTTGGGTTCACTGTAACACAGTCATAAGAAAAGAGATGGAAAGAGAGCTGTTCTTCTATTAAAAATAAAAAAAAAGGCTTGTAACAGAAGAGAGAGAATTACCACAGTTTGTGGCAGAGACAATAGAGCATACAAACCCTTCTGAGCAAACCATGTTGACCTAACCAGCCTATATAACACTGTGTGCAGCCTTGGAAAATTACATGTTTAGAAAAAGACAGTATAGAGACGTTAAAAAAATGCATAGGGAAATGGGCTGCAATTGGAACTTTTGTGGTGCTGAGGTCTTTTCAGGACTATGTTCTTCCCTCCCTCCCTGACACCACCCAAGTGCTCAAGCTCTGACTTTTTGCCAAGAATCTGACATGACCTACTCGTCATTTAAAACTGTCAATTGTTCTCATGCTTATAAACAAATAAAATTAATTTCCAAAATAATTTAGATCCTAAAATCTGATAATAGATCTTAAAAAGACTCTCACTGTAGTTTGTGCCTTTAGTTCTCCCGTATTAATCTTCCCATTTTTGAATATATTGTCCTCTGGGAATTCTATTGGAGCTTTCTCTGTTCCCAGTTTTTTCCTGCATTTTCTGCCAATTGTTTCTAAATTGAAACCATTTCGCTGGACAATTACAGCCATATGCATTAAAAATGTATATTTTCCTGAATTAACTAATAAAATATATGAAAAATACAGGTAACCTTTAGGAAAGTTTGTGTGTTTTCATGCAATATCACTCAAAAAAATGTGTTGATCAGGGAGAAAAGACAAAGCAGCAGTCTTCTGTTAATATATATGTGTAGAAGCACTGTATGTTGCAGCTCTGACCTAAGCATTTTGGTATTTTTCACTCAAACTCAGATCAGGCTCTGCATTGCACAACTCTCATCTCATCACCCAGTCTTCTCCAAAATCATCACTATAGTTCTCAGTTTGAAACTCCTCTGGACTGTCTCTCACAGCCTCAGGTGACCCTGTTTCCCTCTCTTACTACTAACATGCCTCTCTCCATATGTGTTTAGAATATGATCCTGTTTAGGGTGAAAGAATGGAATTAGGAGGTTTTGTTTTGCTCCAGATGAAAAAGGTTTGCAGGCAAAATTAAAAAAAAAAAGTAATAAAAGAAAAGGAAAATTAACTCATAGGGTTTAGAACAGATTTGTGGGTCTTTAATAATAAGCAGATGAAGGCATGAAACAGTAATTCTGTTCCCTCCTACCTTAATCAACTCCAATTCTTCTAGGGCATCAGACCTGAGTTGGGAACTGGAACTGGAACTGGAACTGGAACTGGAACTGGAACTGGAACTGGAACTGGAACTGGAACTGGAACTGGAACTGGAACTGAATGAAGAGGAAAAGATATTCTCTATAAAGAGAGCTGTCTTTCCTTAGCAGAATTCACTGCTTTAAATTGGCTCAGATAATGTATGTTTAATACTAATCTGAAAAAATTAGACCTCTTAATGAATTTTTATATTACATATTTTAATGTTTGCCAAACTGGTGAAGAGATTTTGGGATGCTTTAAACAACACAAAATTAAATGCAAGAGAAAATAAAAATAACTGGTAATTTATATTGCAGCAATAAGGATTTGAACAAGAGCAAAGTAAATGAGTGTTCCATCCTTCTCCTCTGTTCTCCTCCTTTTGGAAGCAATTCTAGTGGAAAAGTCTAGTTAGATTTTTTCAATGCAACTCATTTTCATAAAAAGAGAAAATCCAACAGTCTACTGCATTGTCCAGAATTTTAAATAGCAGAAATCTACCTCTTATGTGATAGTCCAGGACCACGAAATGAGAAAACTCATAAATTAAATTTACAACCAAAATTTGGTGTGGGCTGGGGCGGGGCGGGGGTCTATGGGTGGCAGGGAAGACTGTTCATTTGATTGATTTTATGAATCAGATTTTCCTGGTGGGATGTACTCCATGTATTAAACAGAGCTACACGCTAAAACATTATATAAACAACTTCTCTCAAGCTTTTGGTGTGCAGCCATTGCAAACAGATTCTCCTGCAAAGTGTGGCAACAGCTGAATGCTCTTAGAATCTTTATCAAGATATGGACCCAACCCTTTGCAGAGTTGGGAATCCACAGACTTGATTCCAGAAAAAGACATAGGATGAATAAAGTAAAAGGAAATCAGGAAATGAAGAAATCAGTGCTACATATGCCATGCAGAGTAAAACCTACTTCCCAAGAAACCCTGAGAGACATGAGAGTGGTATTTCATGTTTCCAGATCAAAGATACTGATGTATGCTCTGTCCTTTTATTAACACGCTATGCTACAAGACGTGAAGAAAAACAGAGTCTGTATTTCAAGACTAATTTCTTAGCCAGGAAAAAAGGATTAATTTGGGTCAGTTATATGCAAGCAGACATGCCCTGATCATATATCCCCATATATTTGTGTCTTCAGATTTGGATCAAGATCAGTCACCAGTGTGAGATGCTCTTTCCAGATACAAAGGGTAAAGGAGAATATTCCTTCTTTAGACTAATCAAAAAGATGCATTTAAAAACTATTTCTATATGAATCGAAACTGGCCACCAGAAAAATGGATGACAGGTATTCCAATGAGATCTAAGATAATATATTTACAAACAAAATACATGCATTTATTTTCCCTCTTTACATCCACTTTTTAGATAAAGCAGTTGGGATAGAGGTGGCTAATGCACACTCCAACTAAAACAGAAAACAATCCTGCTAATTTAATTGTGTGTGTCATAGAAACAGTTAGTGAAAAGCTAGGAAATTCACAGCATCCCCTGACATTAAAAGAAAATCACTGGTGAGATTTTATCTTTCCCTAATAAATTTCAGTTAAGGTTTGATTGTAATTAGACAACTCAAAAGAATTCATTCCTGTTTTGCATGTGGCTGAACTGTTTAAAATCCAAGAAGGGAATAAGCTTGAACAAATGACTACACAATAAATATATGTGCAGTTAACTCTGGATTATCCATGGTTATCTCAACTGAACTAGTCAGTGCCTAATGCCACATGAGTAATAAGTAAGCTTGACTATTCTCCTGAGCTCTGCTCTTCCTGTTACTTCCTACTAATTATTTTTTCTGGACAGAAATTTTAAATTACTCTGTATTTTCTATGACTTTATTTTTATGCAGGCTGTTCCATTTTATACCCATCCATATTCTCCAGTATGACTGAGTCAATTGTTTCCTTCCCAGTGTTACCTTCATTAGTTTCACTCTGGTATAAATTCTGCTGGCAAACTGTTCAGCAGTTAGAAGAATCTCATTCTCAGTCCTTGTTACTGTCCAGTTTAGTTTTCCTGAAAGCTGAATGGAGCCTTTTGCACTACATAAAAGACAGTGGAGAGCTGAATTTTGTCTGTGCTGGTGAAAGATTACTTTGTATTATAAGCCTTATTCTCCTCTTTCTCTCTAAATCAAGGCTAAATCCACTCAGGTCAAAGAAGGTAAAGAAACACAGGCAAGACAAACAGGACTTCTGTATATAATTTCTTCCTCTTCAGCATCAAAAACAGTGAGTCAGTACTCCATTGTTAGAAAAAAGATGGTCTGAAAATGAATAATATTGGTGTGATGCACAGCACAATCACATAACATCTGCTGAGAAAAACAGAAAAGGAAAAGTGTCAGCCAGCTGCCGCTGCCAGACAGATTCATCCCAAGGGCTGCACATCTGGATCCTGCAGCTGCCAAACTCATACTGATTGCTTCCAATCCTGGAATAATCAGAGGTTAAGTGACAGAAGCAGAACCATCCCAGTGCAATCAGAAAAGGTATAGTAGCTATTAGTCATCAGTAAAACTATTCCATCTGTTTTCTCCACATTCATAAGATGTCTACTAACACATGGGTATCTAAACCTCTAGAACTGAGAATGGTGAAGGATGGTTTTTCAGTGGCCATTCTCTAGAATATCATACCTGCCTTAGCATAGCAATGTTATGTATGCTTATGCTTTCTGGTGCAAAGAAAATGAGTCCTCATTCTCTGACTGGCATAACTCCATTTTTAGAGCTGGTCTGAACATGTTTCCTCTCTCTTTTCCTCTCCTTCTGCCCATTTTCTTGTGTCCTAAAAAATCTAATAAACTCTTACTTATTTCCAATTAGAAATCAACATTTTTCAGCAGAAGGAATTGCTTCACATATAAGTAAAATTTAAAATAAAAAAAATGTAATTAGTAAAAGGTAGGGATTTTTTTCCAAGTTTCATGCAATCAAAAACTAAAGCAAAATAAACAGAAACATCTTTTGAAAACTATTCAATAATTAGTACACTGAGAGTAACTTCCAATTTGTAATGCAATGAAATGTGAATCAGACCATCAGAATGATTTTGTGGCTTTTTCCAGTGTACACTTATGTTACTATTTCAGAGCAGTTAGAGACATTATAGCTAAGGATTTTTTAGGTTTCTCTTTATTTTCTACATCAGTGCAGTTGCCTAAAAATATACATTAATCACATCTGGTGACTATAAGCATATTTTTAATAAAAAGTATGTATTTCTGCAATTTAAATATGCACACTGAAATACTGATTTCAGTTTTTCTGAATTGGATAAGAAATACATGAGTGTTCTGAGTGTGACTAAAATACATTCATACCAGGGAATTGTAAGTGTCTGAAAGTTCTATGCATGTTTTGAGTTGGGGTACATATTTCATTACCTTGAATAGTCAGAAGTCTCATCTAGGAATCAACAGGAAAACACATAAGTACTGTGAGGGGGGTAAAGGAAATTGTGAATTCTATCTCTGAACAGCTATCAGTAATTCACAGCTATCAGTAATTCACAGACTTTATTTGAGTGGTTTAATATTTCTCTGTGATGGTGCAACTGAAAGATCCTACTCTAAGGATTACAACAGTTCCATCCAAATGTCCTTGTAATCTTTTCAATGTTCCTACTTTGTATTATGTCTATCATGTCCTTACATATGTCCTTATATACATAAAATTGTGCGGTTTTGAGTATCATTTACAAACCCTGTACAGTGGGAAGTACACAGAAGCCTATGTAAATCTTCAGGACGGCAACATTAAATTAGAAGCAGTAAAATGTATGAGAATCATAGAATCAGAGGATATGCTGAGTTGGAAGGGACCCACAAGGATCATTGGATCCAAATCCTGGCCCTGTATAGGGCAGCCCCAAGAATCTCAGGCACACCATGTGCCTGGGAGCATTTTCAAAATTCTTCTTGAACTCAGAAAGGCTGGTGCTGTGACCACTTCCCTGACTTAAAATGTGCTCTGTAGTGAATCAGTGTCAAAGCCATGAAAATATATGAAAATAATACTAGGTAGAGACAGAGAATTTAAGGAAATTTAGCTGGTTATGCAAGCAGAAATTTAGAAATATTTTCAGGCTTCTTTATCTACTTGTGCGGTTTGCTCAGTTCATTTAATTTCATTGGACTGTCTTACTTCCAATACCCAAAAGGATGATTAACCACTTTTATCTTCGCCACATCCTTCTGAAGCACTATCCTGACTTAAAGACAAAGATGTATAAACTATGTGAATTGCATCAGATCAACCCTCATATGTAGTACATGATGGGATTTTTATGATGTTTTCAGAATCTTAGTTCAACAAGCTGGCTAAAGACCATATTTTAATATTTCAGACAACTTTTGCTTGATTATTTGATTGCTAAGTTTAGCCACACTCAGGCTGTTAATCCATAGCTTTATGAAGAATTGGTGGAGAAAATTTAAACTTCTGCCTTGTGTGTCTAAAGGGGTTTTCTAATGTTTTTGATTTAAAATCTCCTGTAAATCCTGCAATGTACAATGCTAATATTTATTCCAGTTTAACTAGAGGAGGACTTAGAATGAACGACCATTTCACAAATTGTATAATCAGAAAAAACAGTGTAGAAGTACCATGAAATACTACACAAAAGTGGGTACTGTTTGCTGGACTGCTTTGGGTTGAGGAGTCTAAACATAAGATTGGCTATGGCAGCTAAAGTCATGCAAAAGCGAGTCATATGACCTACTTGATCATAGCTGCTAGGACTGAGTTATTCCATAAGCGCAATGTACACAGCAGATTATGTGGGCCAAGGCCTTTGCCCATGGCTGGGAGTAATTTTTTGACTGATCAAAGATCCTCAAGCAGTCAGGACTGTGAAACCAATAGCTAGAGGACCCTCACTTATTTCTAAACCATCAGTTCTTGTGAAGAAACACCCAGGACAAAGAATCCTTAAAGAATTGACCAGTATTGTCCCAGTGGTATCACTTTTAAATTTTCTGTGTTCATAGTGTAAACCTGAGCTATTTTATTAATCATGCCAAAGCTGTTTGCTTTCTTTATCTCCTACCAGCCACCTATTTTTTTTCCTATGTAAAAGATGTGACCCTTTCAAAAGTTAAAGGACCAGAGGAAGTCAATATTGAGCATTCCCAGCAGCTTTTTCAAAGCAATAAAAGATACCCTCTGAGCAAACAGTCACAGTGTGATATTAGTAGAGAGAGAAATTAATAGTCAAAGGCAGTAATGATCAAAATTGCACTAGGTTCTGTAGCCTGACACCAAATATTCTCAGCTACCTTTCCCAAAAGCACAACATGAAGCAAAATGTAGATAGTTAGCCTCCATGTTTCCTGCCTGCTTTGAAGGCCACCTGCTTGACGCATCTAATTAACAGCACTTCTTCCATGTATCAATGTTATGTTCTTTCCTTCTTCTTCCTTCTGATATTTGTTAATGTTTGTGTCCCTGTTGCTTCAGAACAATTATAAAAGTCGAGATTATTTTGAGGATGTGATCACCAAAGTAGAAATCGTCACCTGGTTTCAGTTATCATCAGCTATATATAAAGGCCATGTCTGGTCTTCAGAGGTCATGAAACATCACCCATTGTACACATCTCATAAGCAGAATTTGTCTCAAAGAATTTAACAATAAGGTTTTATTTAGTCTTTTTTTTTTTTGTTTCATTAATTACATAGTGGAATTTACCACTTTTCCCACAAAATACATCTTAAATTTTGTTTCTGGTCAGAAGAATAACTGTAGAAATGATGTGTGTGCAACAGAAATGCACCATGTTTGCATTGAGTTACATGTGCTTTGTGTTTTGGACATAAATAGACCTTGTTTTTTCTCTTTATTGCACAGAAACTGATCCATCTAGGAGATAATCTTGTTTCTTTCATGATTTATTCATTATCAACACAATTGTTAAGGGTCTACAGTTGCAGATCCTTATTTAATACAGAAAAAAGGAATTAAATTAGTCAGAAAAAAAATTCAGCTTACATTCCAATTTCTCTTTCATATCCAGAGATTATTTTTCAGTTGTGTATTTTATGTTTGGCTAGAAATCACATACAGATTAAACAGTAAAATCTTACCTTGTGGTTAGTGATAAAAATGTAGAAGAAGATTTAAGAAAGAGAATAGGTCTAACTTATAAATGGGAGAATGACAGTTTTCATGATATTTCTTTTCAGAGAAAACTCTGTATTTTACAAGAATTTAGTGAGGACTTTTTAGGATGGTCTTATTACTTGGACTAACAACAGTGCTCCTGGTCGATTAATTTAATCCAGTTCTGGAGACCAATTTTATACTTGTTACCATCAGTGTTTTCAGACAGGGACATTAAACCAAAAACATGGTATGGAAAACCAATGGCACTGCTGTAACAATATAATTTGCAGTGCAAAATTCACATCCTATTTCTTTGGCATGGGAAGGATTTTAGATTGGCTGAGAGGCACATCTGCACCGAAACAGATTTCCTTGCTGTTCAACACTCATAGAATGAGCTCACCAGAAAAAAATCTAATACTGCTTGATTACTTAGTAGTTCATCAACCTGCTTTCATATTTATTTTTCTCCTAGTTGATTTTATTTCCATAATTACTCCCTTTAGCAAGGTTTGTTTCTTGGAACACAGGAATAGCAGATCAACCAGGACTATAGATTAAATTTATTATCAGTGCTAACTGTAGCAAGTGATAGTCTTGTTGGTATAAAGCTTGCAAAAAGTTTGGAGTATCAAACATATTTTAGAGCTTCAGGATCTATTACTTTGTTTGTTTGCTGGTTTGTATTTTCTCGAAATGGACTTTAAAATTAGGAAAGGTCTATTTTTTTGGAGTTGCATTATCCCAATCCTGTTTCAAAAACAGTTTCAGGGCTCAGGAGCATATTTGTGGATTGAAGAGTGTGCATCAAACCTCAAAAAACATTTAAAAAGCCCAAAAAAGCAAGAAAATCAAACTCATGGTAACTGGAGTATTGTAGAGAAAAATCATTTTCATGCAATGCTCCAAGCATGTGTTGTAATAACATT
The DNA here is from genome assembly GCA_013397075.1 of Rhabdornis inornatus. Classification (NCBI taxonomy): domain Eukaryota; kingdom Metazoa; phylum Chordata; class Aves; order Passeriformes; family Rhabdornithidae; genus Rhabdornis; species Rhabdornis inornatus. The sequence continues at coordinate 165,638 of VWZS01007223.1, forward strand.
TCTCTAAAAAAGCAACATGAACTCTTTAATGCTAATTATGAAGTGTCCAGGAAATGCATTTTTCCTTGTCTAAAGTGAGAGTTTTATGGACATCTTCTGTCTCTTAAAAGCCTCCAGCACACGTTGCAGGGAGTGTGATTTTTGGTTTGATTAGGTAAGACTGTACCTTTTTAAAAAACTGGTTAGGTGTGTATTAATACATTTGCCTTGAGGCATGTAAATATCACACCTATTTCCTTTGCAATCTGAGCATTAACTGACAAAGAAATAAACTATCCTTCAAGTAGGAAGAGGGCTGGATGTTTACTTGAAAGTAATATCTTCAGGGAACATTATGTATATGTAGCTTTCTGTTTGTAAGTCAAATACTGTCTCACTTTAAATACATGTGGATAAAGCCACTCGAATCAAAGTCGTCATTAAATTTTGGGGGGGTTTCCTCATTTGACTGCAAATTAAATGTGATGGTAGAAGTGTGCTTCTTAATTGTAACTTTTGTAACTTGTAATTCATGAAGGTTTTTATAAACCTGTTTCCACGGTATGGGACGAGTTTAAGGCCAGCACCTCTGCAAGCATTTGGTCTTGAATCCAGTATTCAGTTTGGTTGAATGCTAATAGGTGCAGTTCTGTTTGCCAACTGACGAGCTTGCATTTCACAAACAGAAACAGTGGAGAGAAAAAAAGGAAAAAAAGCCTCAACCAACTAAAGAAAAGCCTTTTTCAAGACAAGAGAGATGGAAACCCCACTTCAGAGTGAAAAGAGTCATTAAAGCAAATTTGTGATATCTGAACTTTTTTTTCTGCATTTTTAAAAGGGAAGAGTTTTAGACTTATCTATATACAACAATGACAAATTGAAAAATACTTGATTTCTTTCTCAACAAGAGAAAGATACAAGCCATATTTATTAAAATGCCAAATAGACTTTATATTCTTTTTTCTTGTTACATTTGAACCAAGTATTTGGGTGAATGAACTTTAGCTATAACTAGGGACTTCATCAAACCAACAGAAAATACCTGCATTTGATTTTTCTTAATATATTTTCATGAATGGGACTGGTTTAATGAGTCCTAAAAATCTGCTGGAAGAAAGTTAAAAGACAACTCTCTGAATCATAGATTAGGTTTAGCAATCCCATTTATAAATTTGCTCATTCCCTCATCATTACAGAAAATAGTAGCTCACTCTGCTTTTATTTTAATTTAGGGACTTCTAATTAGGCACTAATTTAGTTGTTTGGACAGTAAAATAACAGCGTGATTAAAAATGTTATAAGCATATTCAGAACAATTTGTGATGAAATGCATTATTTCTCCACGGGTTCAGAACAATACTCAGAGGTTAACTATATGCTTTCACAGTCACAAATGTTGACCTCAGTTTCTATGTGACAGGTTCAAATAAAATATCAGCTACATGTTCTTAAAGTATCTACCAATTACTAAATGTCTACTAAATATCTACTAAACAAAAGCCAGTGAATATATTTAACAGATTTTTTATCAGTCTTAAAATTTGTTATCTTTTACATCATGACTATCGGGTAAAAAAAAAACACTGCTTAGAAACCATGAACTGTATATAACTATCCTCATACAGGTACAATATTTTCTTGGGCATCTGAATGTGTAAAAATTAGTAATATGAAAGGAAATAGCAGAATAGTGAGCTTTAGAACAAATAAGCCAAGCTCCTACACCTGTAAAAATGGTGAGAATGGTTTAATTACTTGAAGAACAAATACCATATTTGTATTTGCTCAAATAATATTTTGTATATGTCTCTAATCGTATTACTTTATATTAGGACTTTTTAAAAGTCATGGTTTCTCTTTTTATTTATGGAGCCTGAAATGAATTTTAGTAATAGTCAATATATGTCTATTAATTTTTGTTCTGTGGTATTAATACTAGGTAAAAATCAGCAAATGGAAGACAGTGTTCTAGTGCTATTAGTTTTTATGATTTCACTGCCTTTTAATTTTTTTTAACGCTGAAAATCCTGAAAATAATATTCTTAACTTGCATTTTTATTAATTAATGATATAACAATGCATTACAATGATCTACTGTATCTATATATCTCTGAAATGTATTTCTAACAGATAATTCTATGGGAAAGGAAGAGAGAAGGGAGGTTGGATTCAGATTTTATAATTTTTATTTTAATGTCAAGGGCTATTTATTTTAAGAAGTACAATAGTGGTATGAAGCCTGATCATATATTATATGTTTTCCCACAGAAATAATTTGAAAGTAATGACTCTTGATCATTTAGGTTAAGAGAAAGTAATTCGCAGATGAATTCTGAAAACTGTCATATTTTAGGTTTTGGCAAATAAAAGCTGGTAGAAGAATAATGCTCAGATATTAAGAAAGTATTTTAAAATCCCGTGAAATTTCCATCCAGATTTGTCAGACAATTAATGTAGATTTACACTTTACGAATAGTGCTAACATTAATTCTTTACTTCTTCTGATATGTGCTTCAGACTAATTAATGTGCACCTGAATAGCAAAAAAAAAAAGAGCTGTAGTGTTGAATCTGGCTTGATGCCAGGTTCACAATCACTTCTGTAACTGCAGCAAAAGATTGTTTCCTTTACTTCCCAAGAGAAGGAAAAAAATAATATCAAAGAAGCTCTGAAAACTGTATTTCAGAAATTTCACAAGTAACACCCTCTCTGTTCCATGTCAATGTCAGCATCAACATCAACATCAAATTTTCATCCAAATTCTTCTGAAGTAATCAGGCTGATTTTTCACCCAGCAATATTTCTGAAATTAAAGTGATAGTGTCAGCTAATCCTGGTCATTCAGTAGCACATGTAAATATTATGAAATATTATGCAAGTTTGTCATCTCTACTAGTATTGCACCCATGGGTTGCAGGGGACCCATCAAGTGGAAGCTAACTGTCAATATCATCTATGCCATAAGAGCTTCCTCTGGTTGCAGCATTGCACACTAGACTACCTTCACTACTAAGGCTTGTTCACCTCTGGGTACAAAGTTTTGTAGGATGTAATAGCAAATTTCATATATACTCTTGTTGAACCTTCTCCTAATGGCTTGCTAATGTGACATTTCATAGATACAGTTATTAGTTAAACACATCCTGGGCAAGTATCACACATAACCATCAGCTTGTTTCAAGCTGACTGTGGACCTGTCTACTGTGCTCCTACATCAAGTAGTTCTTTTTATTTTGCACTCTTTAAGTACTTGAAATCCACTAAACACACAGCAAAATAGCAAAATTTAGTTAGCATGCATGCACAAGTTTCTTTTTTTTTTTTTAATTAAGCGCTCAGACCTACTTCAAACGTAGCACAAATATGCAAGTCAACTTTATGATTAATAGCTTCAGACTCATATGTGCTTTTATTTTTCGGTCTTCATGGAGACTCTACTATTTCCACTGAGATTTTTTCAATAACTTTAGCTGTATTTAAAGTTAATGAGCTTTTTCAATTAAAGCTTCAGATATTTAGCCTTTGGATAACATTTAGATGAACCAGGGTGTATCTAATTATGTCGGGTGAATTCTTAAGAGGTTCTGCATATACTTCATTCATAACAAGCACATTTTAAGTTGTGGGCACGTACTGGACTTCAATCTAGACTGAATGCAAATCACCCTTGTGAAAACAGTGTTACCAATAGGTCTGAGAGTTCGAGGAATGACTGCACTATCAAATGCCCTTGAGAATGTGCAACATCAACCATTCTGAGTGGCAGAGAAACCAGGACTGCCATTAAGATAAAGACTAAACAAAGAAAAGAAGGCTGGGTAAAGACTTAGGAACACTGTCTAAACTGGGCAAAACATGTCAGAACGGCATATTGAAATCTTACTCTTGCTTATAGAAACTAGCAGTGAAACCAACAAAGGAATTAAACTAAAACCCCCAACAGTTTAACATGATGAAAAAGAGGGTGGGAGGAAACCATGAGGTTTTCAAATTGTGTACTTTGGTCCAGATGAAATGTGCAGGAAACACAGCTTTACACACTGAATTCCCTGGGAAATGGTATCTTCTGCTTTGCGAGTCCTTTGTTTCTAATCAGTCTACCAGACTCTTGGGTGCAGAAGTCATCACACAAGATAGTCTGATTAGACTAGAAGAGTGGCACATGGGATTAAGCTGTTGACTTTAGTTCAGGGCAGACATTTAAACCTGTGTCATGCGTAACTTTTACAAACCCAAGGAGATCACTTATAGTGTCCTATTCTTGAGTCACCACCTGCAGAACAAGAAGGCCTGACATCTATAAAACACCAAATGTGAGGATATTTTCTAGAGGGCTTGCCACAATGAAAGAGTAAGATAAATACCTATCTAAGCAAAGAATAAATAGTATTAAACTACAAAATTCATCTCCAAACTGGGATTTTTAAGATTTTGAATCTAGGGACCTAGGTTGAGCAATAGCCTGTGTATTCACTTCAGGTTTCTGTTACCTTCTAATGCATGGCTGTCCAACTGTATGGTGTAGAAATGCCTTCAAATAGCAGTATTCCAAAACCCCAGCTCCCTTCTATAAGTCTGTGTTGTGAACTCATAAGTACAAATTTCTATGTATCTTTGTCTAATGCTCCACATGCACGGTTTTCTCAGCTCTGCTCTGTGCCCATTTGCAGGTTGGTTAGAGATTGGTTAGATAGAACACTCAGGGTAATCTCTGGACTTGTCTGGGCAAACTTTTTGATGGGGCAACCTGTCAGTATAGAAAAGTAAATGAGTTGCAATTGTTTATCCTCCATAGAGAAAAGCTGATAAAAACATATTACCTACAAATTTTCTGAAGTTGACCACTGGCTGCAAAACTGGTAGATTCGACAGCCAAGACAGACCAAGAAACAGAACAATGTGATCATGCAGCATTTTTTCCCAAGAACCCTTGATAAAGAGAATTTAAGGGCAGGGAAAGAATTTCAATGGCCGTAATTGTCATAATTATGACCTGAAAAACTACCACTAAAGTGCCTGGTCTTATTTCTCTCTTCCACCCAATCTGCTCTAGCAAAGCACTGGAGAAACTGTGCTAGGATACAGTTCTGAAGTCAGCTCTTGTAATATAGCTTTCTGATACTACTGCAGTGAATGATTACAGAAGAAAATGCTGTCTTTCTGTCTGAAGCCTCTGTCTAAATCAGAACAAAACTGACAGCTGTTTCTTCAAGATTATTCTAACAATATATCTGATCCAAAAAGAAAAAAAAACACTTTTCTCGTCAGTAAATGTTGCATTAAAGCAGAAATGTAGCAAAATTCCTACTGAACTTGCCAAATATGTGAGATATTTTTCTTCTTAAGGGTATTTGCCTTAAGAAGAAAAATATCCACCATGTTCTCAGCACTGAAGCATAAAATGGCTGTTTTCCTTCCATCTGAATTTCCTGTGGTTTCTGTTTTGTTTTACTAAAAACAAAGTAGAAAAAATCTTGGAGGTTAAAAAAACACACTTTCATATTATTTATTTTTTGAGGATACTTTGTGCATATAATAATCCATATCTAATATCACACTTCTGCTTTTTATCCATGGAATAACAGAGCCTGTACCACTACAGCTGACTTTTCACTGCTAGGTAACAAAGCCATTTTTGCTTGGCAGACATGGTCACAATACAGTCATCTTCAGGGACTGCCCCAGGAGATGTGATTGTCATGCAAAGCCCCATCCTGGACAGTAAATACAAAGGCAGCATTTGTGTGCACACTGGGCAGACCCAGGCTTGGACAATTGGAGGGAATGCCTTACACTAACTATATTTGAAAAGCCACAGTCTTCATTTGTATCTATAGTCATAATCACTGATTCAGCTTTTTGAAATTGTGTGACTTGATTGCTTATAGTAGCTACTTGGCCTTAACTGCACTGGAAGCAGAAATACATTAAAACACCAAGCCCGGTTGGAGCTACAGAAAATTGAAAAAGGTGCTTTCAGAACTTAGCAAGATACCCTTGTCGCTGGTTTTTGGGCTCCTGTCCCAATGACTTCAGCTTGAAAGCATTAAAATGAGTTCCTTATACACGTTTTGCAGGTGAGGGGTTTTTTTTGAGCTTTAATTTGCTGCTTGATTTGCCCCGGGATTTTCAGGTGTTGCATGAGGGAGTAAAGAACAGAAAGTACCTCAGTTCTTGGTTGTCAGCCATTGGATGATGGCCACAGCATTATTAAACCATCCAAGCATGCTGGGTCTCAACCACAAAATTTAATTTTCCCTACTGCAGGGACTAATCAACTACCAGAGGCACTAAGTCCTGAGGAGACTGTTTTTTATCTGTTTTTTTCTCTTTCAAAGACTGAAACACAGTTAATTTTGCAGTTTCGTCTATCCTCAGGCTTACAAACAATGACAGAAATGCAGCTTGATGAGAAGCAGATAAAAATTAGAAATTATGCTTACACTATCACATAAATTAAAGAAAGATGAAAGGTTTAAATAATTAAAAGCACCTCTATAAGTCAGATAGAAAGACCCCAGATTCCCTTAAGTAAAGGGGAAAAAAAAATGACTGAAAGGGGAATAAAGTATGCTGAGCACTATCTGCAGCTACCTCTGGCTGTATCTGAAACTGAGAAGGAAAGCTGGTTCTTAGGTTCTTAGTGTGATTGTTCATTTCCACAAAACCACCTCCTCTGTCAAACTAAGTTCACATTTTTAAGTCTTCAGAAGGCATTTACAGTGAACACAAATTTGTACCTCAAATTTATTATTCCAAGAAACTATTTGTCATGGATTCACTGCATAATAGTGCTTTAGCTTCTTCAGCAGTTGCTAAAATACTATTTTTTTAAGGAAATCTGTGTGTATGTTCTTCGCCGTAGAAACGTGACTAGGCAATTGAATAATTTACATTTCATTTACTGAGAAGTATAGAGTTTCATGCTCAGAAGGGAAATCTGTGAGGGAAGTAGAGACAGCAAGGAAAGGAAAGAAATTCTGCAGCTCAGCCCAACCTTAATATTAATCTATATTGTTTTTAATCATAGAAACTGTTTCTTAGAGTTCTTCCAGGAAAGGGGAGCAGGGGGGAAACCCCACAATGAAATAATGATACCTTAAAATCTATCAATACCAAAGATAAAGGCTGTACTATGCACATGTTAAATTTATCAGAAAAAGATGGTTGCAAGGAGCAGTCCACAAGACTAAGAGAGAATTCTTTCAAAATGACAGCTGTTCAGGCATTATAGGAAACATTAGCTTAAAAGAAATTTGGAAATAGAATAAAGTTCCAACTAAAGAAAACAATTATAAATATTCTTAATTGCCTGGAAATAATTTGTCATACAAAATTGGACTGAGATACGTTTATACAAAAGCTTCAGATGCGTTATTGCTGTAATGCTTTTTAGGAGCCCAGCATATTTTTCCAGAGTGTTCCAACAACACATTAGAGAAAAGGATATGACTTTCACTTTTATCTTCTCTCTCCCTTCCTCACTCCATTATCCTCCACTTTTTTGACTTTTTTTCTTTTTTTTTTTTTTTTTCATTTGCGGGGCATGGGGGAGCATAAAATAACTGGAAGACACAGTAACTGCTACTCAGTGTATTTTATTATTTCAGAAATTCGTTCCAAGATGGGCTGCAATTACATTTAAAACTTGAGAATAATGGTCTATTGACATGTATATAGTTTTAGAAATATAAGGCCTCATTTTCTCAGCTGGAATTTCCCCACAATGTGCATTTGCATTACATTAGAGATGCTCTTTCTAAAAAGAGTGTAGCATATTCAGACATTTTGACATTATCTGGGTCAGAGGCAACATTTAAAAGCAATAGCCTTACATCTACTGTGAATCTCTTAGAAGCACACACAATGCATTAGTGAAAATGAGGGGAAACGGAGAGGTTCTCCATATTAAGCTATAGTTTATGACATACCTGCCTGCACCAGACATTAATCTGCAGGAGACAGATTGTCATGGTCATGGTCCCCTGCTCTACTCCAATTGCATATACATTACCTAAATTGAAATATGCACTTCTTCACACCATGTGCAGTTTGATGTGACCTAGAAATGGTAGGATTCATAAACTAGCAGTTTCCATGGTGCATATAATCATCTCCATTTTCCATGTATTTACCTACACATATAGCAGCTGCAAGTTTTTTCTTCTGGCTTAACAATGAGGACTTTATTTTCCCTCAGCTTAGCTGAGGTCTAGCTAGCTTGTCAGGCCCAAAATTGCATGGCCGTGGTTAAGTATATAAGGAACTCAGTGCCTTTCTTGTTCCCAGAAGTGCCTAAGACATAACAAGAAAGGAATGCAGAAGTTTTTCACCTGTTATAATTGTTTTATAAAGCCCTTACAATGTATTCTTTGTCATCTTCCAAGAATGGGTAATTTATGATGGTAATGCTTACACAAGTGTGTTTTATGAATAGAAAGATCTGTGTAATTGGTGTGGTAATACAAGTGAAAATCCACGGAGGTTGCACAAGATGTATTTAACTTTCTAATTCACCACTTGCAATATTTCCAGATATCAGATGTTTAATTTGTCCTTCATTGACATATTCCAGTCTGAATGAAAAGGGCTCAAATTAGAACCACCCAATTGCAATTAGTGAGATATTAAAGCCAGAGTAAAATATGGAGTTTTCTTCCTTTCTCTTTTCATGTCTCTTTTCAAATATTTCTCCCCTCTCCCACTTCGACCACCATCACAAATTTTCCCTTTTCAAATTCGCCTATTTTAATGTTATTACTCTCCTTCCTTCTTAAATATCAGATATCACCTTTGTTATTCTCTTGACTTTTTCTAATCCTGCCCAATCCCTAACGCACAATATATCTTTCCTATCACTTTTCCTGCAGCCTTCAGTTGCTTTTTTTACAGCATCTCCTCTCTTCCTGTTTTCCTGTTCATTCTACTGTATGTCCCTTTCTAACCAGAAAACCTCACTTGTCAGTCCCTTTACCTCTCTCTCTCCCCTCTCTTCTAATGGAACCCTGGATTTTCTTTGATAAGCCAGCTCTTCTTGATCACTGTCCCCCACCTCTCCTCCACCAGTTGGCAGAAGGATATTTATCTTGCATTCCTTGAATGTGCAAGCACTTGAAATTACAGCTCTAGCTTCTCTAGAGCTATTGAGCCAATAACCATCATAGAAGAAGCTTCTTAGTAGAAGCACGGAAATGTGTCCAACAGCAGATGGCAGTCCCTTAACTCCTGGAAAAAAGAAAACCCTAAAATCAGCAGACTTGCAAGGAAGCCCCTTATGATCCTGTAAGGAGGTCACCCCGGAAGGCAGAAGCTTGCCTTTCTTCCAGTTAGGTAAGGAGGCTAGATAGGACCTGAAGAAAGGAGAATTTGAGATGCCCTTTTTCCTGTGATAGTGTGACGAACTATCACTTTTCTTCCAACCTTTGCTCCAAAGTTCAACTACCTCTCCTTTTTGTTTGGAACAAACCTAGGCAAAGGTATGTGTTTTTCTTCTGGGGGAAGTATCTGTTATCTCCTAGCGCAGCAGAGAGGGAAGACTTGCTTACATATGATGTTGGGTTCCCTGCTCCACCGACACATGAGAGACTGTATCACAGTTTTCTTTTCACAAGGCAGAACAACCTTCATAGGTCTCTCCCTCCAAAGTGGAGAAGGTGTGGGAAAGTGGGAACAGATGGAGCGGTATTATTTTTTTCCACAGCAAGTAAGCAGTTTCTGTTCTTTTCTTTTCCCCAAATTTAGCTAGCTGGGAACCACTGTGCTTGTGAACAAGAATTCCTACTAACACATTTGATTCCTATGCTGTGTCCCATCAGACAAGATAAAGTGGTTTCACTTTGCTCCACCATAAAATACCAACACTTAGGCTGCCAGGTTATGCTAGAAAGCACAAACTGTCTCTGTTTTTCATCTGTTTTTCTTGCAGGTGAAGTCAATACCTGGTGCACCACCCAGGCCTGGGAGAAAGTACAATTTCTATGTGATTCTGTTAGCAGTACTAGTCACCCAATGCCTTTGTGATGAAAATTAGCCCCTTTGAAGAAGTCACTGACATTTTAAAAATGATTTTATGGATTTAGCACATAAAAACTAGTGTTTTAAATGGCAATTATGGATTAAAATATCACAGTGAGAAACAAAAAGATCTGAAGAAGGAAAAATGCAAGGAATTGTGTGTTAGTGCCTAAAAAGCAGTAGGGAATGAAGCAGGAAGCAACAGTGTGATTAAACAGAGACTAGGTAGAGAAATTAAATTTCTTTTATCCTAGTAAAATTATTTTTTCAGGCTGAGAAGGGAAAGAAAATATTTTATCATTGTTTTTAGGACTTTCTAAACCCAAAATGAAGTAGTAAGATCTGTTCATAAAATGTATACAACACAATTGGAGGGAAATTCCTTTGAAGTTATACAATATATTCTGTAAAGAGAAATTCTCTGATATTCCTGGGATGAAGAGATATCCCAAACACACAACAAGATTTTTAATTGCTGATAAGAAGCAATAGCAGATTATTTTGGCAGCCATATAGCAGGTAAATATTTCAATATTTTTGTAGCATTTTTGCTATGAGCTTGCTTTAGAAATAGACAAGACACACACACTTCAAGTAGTGTAAAAAGATATCTTTATTAATTATTCACAGCTCCAAATTTATAGGGTTTTTTAAAAGCATCGTGTAACTAGTTGTTACCCTGTTTGATTGGTCAGCTCCTTAGTGGTGGCCACGTGCTTCTACAGTTCCTTTCTTTAGAGATGTTTGCATTCTTTTTCTAAGGATAGTTTTCACAGGTGCTGGTAACTGTCACTAGTTTTAGAATTTCTTCTCAAGAGAATAAACAGATTTCCACCTTACAGGATTCCATTCTCACGAAAGCTGACAGATTCTCACAGGAACTTATCAAGCTAGCTGTTAGCTTAGCCAAAGAAATAAGGCCTGATTTTACAAGGCCTTTCTTTTATAAGGTTTTACCTGTATGTAATATAGCGTAAGAAATTTTGCTTAATCAATGAGACTTTTTGGGAAATTAATATGATCTGACAAAACAGAACTTGAGTTGTTTGTCACATGTACTGTCTGATGTGGCAGCAAGGAAGTCCTGATCAAGATTAAGCAGCACATCACCAAAGATCTGTGAGGATGATACTGTGGCATGTCTGCTGTCTACCTTGTGCCTGATTCAGTGCTTCTGGAAATATCAGCACCTTCATGTAATTTTGCTCCAGGAAGAGGTCTTGTTCCATTTAGTATAATGACCAACTGTTCTTTTTTTGTGTAAAAATTATTTCTTATGATCAGGAGTTTTCCAAGTCCCTTCTTCCCTGCAGAAGTCTTACTGGAATTTGGAGCTCACTTATGCTGGCTTTGCTTGATTTTTGTTTCTTCCTTAGCCCCTTCACTGCTTTATCTCATAGTGACTGGGCCATTTTCTCTTCAACAATCAGTTATGAATTCTTTTAAAACTAGAAGCTATTCGCTGTATGTGGAAATCAAAAATTACATCCTGATCATTCCTTAAATATATCTATAATGTGAAACTCCTGGTAACAGGATTGAGGACACAGTAAATCAAAACCAAAAGTGCTACACTAGGCAGAATTTAGGCAGAGATATTCTGGCTACGATTAAGTGCTACTAAGAAAAAACACTTGAGTATGGTTACATTTTAGTTTGCAAACAGAAATTTCCACTTTTGCAAATGCAGACGCTGCTGATGTAGAAGAAGTTTTCTAAGTTTCACAAAACCATCTTTTATAGGCAAACACAATTCGAAAAAATTAAACAAAAAATCTTTTCCACAAGAATGTGCTTGTCGCAGTGAAATTGCAAATAGAGGATGGTGTTTGTTCTTAGAAATAAAAAGGAAATACACTCAATTAAAAACAAGAGTTAGATGGTGTTTGTTCTTTGAAATAAAAAGGAAATACACTCTATGAAAAACAAGAGTTAGATGGGCTGGTCATCTACCTGATAAAAGGAGACATTTACCTGATGAAGGGAGATGTGTGAATTCAAATCATGTCCACCTCATAAACAGCTCAGCTGTCTGGATCACGAGTAGCAGACATTTTCCAAACTAGTTCTACTGAGATGTAAAACCAGAAAATGTTGAGGAAATCAGCAGGTAAACTTAGCTGCTGGTAAATAGGCAAGGGAGTTGGCTTACTCTTTTCTCTGATAGTATCTCAAAAATACTGCTGACTGAGTTATTAAAATCATGTGTAGCTTGAGAAATCTAAAACTATACATAAATTAATATGAAAAAATTAAAAATTACCAATACTCCAATATTTATTCTTGTTGAAATAACTGACAAACTTCCAATAAGCATGAACTTTATTCTAACATTTTGCCAAGCAATTCTTTATAAAATTAACATGAAAATCTCATTCTGTTTGGTATGAACTGAACCCCAAATTGGAAGTGCGTATGCTTTCAAAAGACCATGTTCTAACAGCTTTATCTAGATGGGACATTTCATTAGCATTACAGATATCACCCAATCTTGTAAGCTTGTAATCATTTTGGAAAAAAATTGCAGACAATGATTCCCAAACCCTGGTTAAATCACTCTTTGCATTATGACAGTCAGCACCTCTCTAAGGGTTTGCAGTGTAGTAAAGTGTTTGCAGTGTAGTAAAGTATTTGCAGACATTTCAGCTGAGGAGAAGGACAGGACTCCCTACAAACCATAATGCTGCAAGTCCTTTATGTCCAGAATCAAAGGCCTATTGCATTCTTCCATAAGGACGTCATGTTTCCCATCCAAGACAACCTTAAATTGAGCTGCCAAGAAAGAATCCAGCAAAGCTCTGAAGATAGTCATAGAAGGTACATATCTATATCTGTATCTACATGTCTAAATCCATGCATGTGTGTATGTGTGGAAACACACAGCACACACACAGGGAGAGCACTACAGCTTCCACTTTGGAAAACATCCCATGGCTTCCTGTTTTAATGTATGATTCCAAAGCAGTAGCCACCCCTGGAACTGCAGAGTAACAGGCTACAGTCTACTGCAGGTAAGAACCACACTCTTAAGTCATCTTTTCAAGAATTCCCATGTAAACAGTTGTGAATCATCTCTGATCACCTTTTCTCTGCTTTATAAGGGATTGCAATGAAAAGCCACATTATTTATATGCTATTTATCATACACAACAGCAAAAATCTTTGAGCTTTAAAATTGTTAGCCAAATAGGGAGCAGAAAACTTAGGTGACTAGTAAAAGAAAATTATTCTTTTACCAGTAGACTTAATTGCTGAAATTATTCCCAGTGGCAGCTTGCAAATAGTAGCTGCTAAGACCTTAAAAAGCAAAATGGGAAACTACTTTTACTGATGTTATTAAAGAGTATGTGGCAAATAAGTGTTCAGACAAGCTCACCTAAAATTCCTGTCTCAAGAAATACGTTAAACCCCTCCTAGTGCAAGGGGATTTAATTTCCACTCATCTATTCCAACACCAACTTAATCAAAACAAAAAAAAAAAAGGCACAAAAATGAATCTTGAATACCTATGAAGTGCATCTCAATGCACTTTTATAAAGAAATCAGATTTGGATCTAAACAAAACCACAGACAGCATCTCAGCCACACTACATGGAGTCATAAGTTGAATATTTATACCTAAAGTGTTGTCTGACCAATTAAATGAGACTAAATATGAAGCATAAAGAACTATAATTTCAAAATAGGTATGTGATGTTCTTCCTTAACAGCAAAATGATTAGTCCAATATAATTGTCTATATAAGGTCATTCACAAAATGGTGGAATACAAAGTAGATCCCTCAGTCTGCTCCATATTCCAGGACTGATTTCCTACAGNATTTTAGATATTAAGCTAAGACAGAGTACTAGAATTGACTTGTTGTGGAGAAGTTAGCTTCTGGAGTTCACTCACTGCAGTAGTGTAAGGACAGGAATTGAAACTGCCAGGGCCCACCTGACTTAGTGATCTGTCAGGAGCTATGTTAGGATTAATATGGTTCCTGGAGGATGTCCATGGTTGGATTTTAATCTGTTAAAAGGTGTATTACTATACCTTCAGTGCTCTTTTTTTTTTTTTTTAAATTTTTTTTTAACTGCAGAGTCTGCATTCAGAAAATGTGAAAAAACAGCAGATCAGTCTCTGTACATCTAAGAACTTAAGGACTTTACTCACTGGTCTTAAAATGATATAGACGCCATGCCTACCTAAACCTTGTAAAGATTCATTACTATTTCTAACTTATTCTTTTCATAAAAGAAGGAAGTTGATGTGAAAAATTAGATATATTAGATATGCCTAGCAACCAAACAGCCAAATAAACAAAATTCACAACTACTGGTTTTATTATTGTTTTTTGTCTTTCTCTATCTGTGCATTAACTATCCTGCTAGCCCAAGCAGAGATACAGTGAGATCCTGGAGAACAACCATCTACATGTTACCTATGAACACTCTGAAAAGAAACACAGAAATGGGTAATTTTGAGTCTTTCTCCATGAGTTTCTGGTAGTTCTGTATCTCATCCTTTACCGTCTGTGATATGCCTCAGAGAGCTTGCCATCTCTATGTCACCTGGAGAAGACATCTTTGCATAGATTCATTTCCATCCCCCACCTCCTCCACCCTGCATTTTATTATTTTGAAAAAAAGCAAAATATTTTGATGTTCTATGAAGCTCAGCTTGCATCCAGTTCTCATTTCCGCAACGGAGAACTCAGTTTTCATAGGTAAATAAACCTACGCTTTCAATCAGAGAATAATTTTGTGGAGGGCATGGAAAACCAAGGTGGGGTGAGAGGAAAAATTGACACAAGATGTTTTTATGTTTTGAACAAATGTACACAAAACTGGCACATGCTTCTAAAAAGAATTTGTCTCAAAAGAAGAGCACTGTGTTTGTTATTAAGGACTGGGGGATTTGCAGCCCTAACCACATCATCAAAGGTTTATGGAGCCCAACAACATGATGAAGAATTGTGAATCAGCTAGAGACAGAGAACATCCTTAAAGACGTGAAATCAGAAAATGTGATTGAAACACACGAAACACAAAGCAGGCAGAAAGTGACACAACAGATCCCGCTGAGGACTATACAGCTCTGCTTACTCTACTGAGCTTTATCACATGGGATGGGAGGGAGAGTGATAATGTACTTATGAGTTTGAATTAGGGTGATGCCAACTCAAAAAGACAGGTATTTTTATTTCTGAAATATTTGTAATCTGGGTAACAAGAACTATGGTGTAGCTTCTTGAAGACTAGCTAAATGTAAAATCTCAGGCCATCCTGAAATTAAGAGAAGTTGTCTTTATTCCTTTCCACCAGACCAAATTTCACTCTGGTGTAATGAAATATTCCTGTTCCAGCCTAGCATCTATGATTTCTTTTCTCTTCCAGTTGTGGTTTTGGAACAATTATTCCTTTGTGTTTTGTCTGGCAATTACTTGCATTTTGCCAGCGATGTTGTATTTATTGCTATTAAAGAGCTCTATACCTTTGCTCCCATTCTATTATGAAGACATTTTTTTCCACCAAAGCTTTTACCTGGACTCATCTATTGACTATCTCTCATCCAGACACCTAGATCACTGTTTCCCTAGTGGACTAGGTTTTCTGAATAAAGAAGAGCTTCTTGTCAGGCACTCTGTCTACCTTACCACTAGTGGGAAGGTGAGTAGGAGGCAAGTCTTCACCCATCCCAGCCCTCTCAGATGCAGCTGTCTACAGGCTATATATAACATCACTATGTAATTTACCTTTTAGCAATAATTTTAATTTGGATGGAGCTCATATTTTTCAGGAGTTATTAGCTAACTTCAAAAGCAGTAGCTTCACAGTCCCCTCAAGACATAAGGATTGTTACACAATTACAGAAGCTATCACAGAGGACACAATGCATTTAACAACTGGCATCTCCTAAGGTATTTTTCTTACATATTTTTTATTCAGTGAGGATAAATCTTGACAGTGAGTAATTCATAGTCAATATGTCCTTAGGAATAAATAATTTCTCCTTTTCTATAGGCAGAGTAGCCTATGGAGTGGATTTACAGTGATCAGCAAAGAATTGTTCCACTGGGGAATGATTGTAAATACTAAGAACTTCTTATATTTCTTTCCCTACTGTTGTTACTGGTTTTTTTCAGAGAGCAGTTTGGCAATCCTGAAATTTTAGCCTTTATTTCTAGTTATAAATCAGAGAACTATCTCCTTATGTTGACAGTTGCTATATAAAATATTTTTCTCAGAAGTTTTTAAGTGGTCCAGTGTATGAAATTTAAGAAATTTCAGGACACATAAATTTAAGGTTTTTATACTCAAGTCAATGACTTGCTTTTAACATAATGCAGACAGGATGCTGAATTGTCAAGGTTGAAGGTAACACAGTCATAGTAAAAGTTATTTTAATTTTCGCTTCTTCAGCCTGAGACAATAATGCAGAGACATTTACATCTAGTGTGACAAAAGCACTTTCAAATCTATAATTGAAAGATCAGAAAGAATTCAGACATATACAATATTTGTGCATGGATTTGCAAGTGGACCATGAGTGCTCTCATGCAGATTTGTTAAAAAAGCCACAGAATTTCCCTGTTGCAGAGGCCATAAACTGTTCAGTTGTTAAGACCTCAAAATGATGCTAATAAAGGATTAGGGGTCAACATGGGTTTTCAGTGAGTTTTGTCCACATTGATAAGACTTTCCCAAATAAGAACTCAAAGCACTACAAGAACAGCATATGTCCTCTCTGGTATACTGTGTCCCTAAAATATTAGTGTGATTGAAGATATTAAAGAGAATGATGCCTAAGATAATCCACCCATGGAAATAAACAAAAGTTTACTTCCAAAAGTGATGGAGGAGTTTGCTGGGTATGTGAGTCCTCACAGGCAGCAACCAACATTTTATCACTAATATCTCACTTTTCATTGCATCATAGATTGAATTTCTAACTGTCTATTAATGGTTGGATATTCATTATGTAAATCTGAATGGTGGCTCTGTTCTCTACATTTCACTTTTTTTTTTTTTTTAATTGGTTGAAATTTGGCAACACAATCCAGGAGCAATCTACCAACATTTCAGTGACTCCTGGGAATTTTTTTTTTTAATGTAAGAAAAAAGTGATTTCTCATCCACTACATATGCTGTAGTAATATCCAATCAAAAAAATAAAGCTCACTGCTTGAGGACAGTGTGGAAATATGGAAACATTGTTGGAATAATCCATTTACACAAATAAAGAGAAATGTATCTGTTTGTGTCCTTCCCTCAGAGTCTCCTGACACACAAGTCAGTATGACCACTACCCTGGGCCCAGAGTTATGAGGCCCATCCAGGGCCATTCCCACCTCATGCTGATGGTCCTGGGACTAACCCTTATGGGACCTTAGCTGTAGTTGGGGGATAGGCCTCACAGCTTTGCCAAGGGCTGCGCCCACAGTCAGACACCATGGGTCCATACACAGACAGTATGGCTTCATCCACCATTGCGTCCCATGGAGCTCATTTGTCAGGGACTTTGTCCAAAAAGGGCCCAGGACATGGAAACAGGTCACAGCCCCATGGGCTGACCTTAACCAATTGCACCCAGAGCAACCCCTGCCCCTCAGTTCAGCAAATGCTTTAATGAGGATCCAGTGAAGGGATTACAAGGTGTAATCAGTCAGGTAAGCCTAACCTTCAATGCTGTGTAATGCCTTACCTGCCTGACAGACACCAGCCCATCCTCAGCAGTAATTTTCTGCCCCTTCACTATGGCCAGCTAGGTGTCCCCTCAGGCAGGGGGCAAAGAGTCTCAATTTCCAGATGGCCAGGGTAGAGCCCCTTGGACCTTGCGAGAACTCCCAAAGCTGTCACTTTAAACAGGTACTTGATGGCACACAAGGGGGAGCACCAGAGCCCTTGGGGAAGCCCAGCCACAATTTCATCTACTTACAACCAACAGAAAAAAGCCAACAAAGATGGGCACGACCAAACCTCATCCCATACCCCAAAAGTAGGCATATGGGTGGAGAAGTGTGGCAGACTATCCTAAAAATGAGGTGCTTTGAAGCAGCCACACAGCAGCTGACAGTGTTGGACCCCGGACACTGAGAAGCCAAGATAGATAACATCCAGTCAAGCTATGGTGAGAGCTAAAGGAGAAGAAAAGGATTATGGGAATGACTGGAAGTGACCATGCAAATAGAGACTACACAACAGTCTGTGATTGGCTGGAAGATTTCTAGAACATTCCCTCATAGCCTATATAAGTGTGTGCTCAACACGATTTTGGGGGTCTTCTGAAGTAGGTACATAGACCTGCAAACATTGGACTTCTAGGGAGCAAGGACTTTATTTCCTAGAGGTAGCTGTGAGCAGGCATTTTGGGTTATGTTTTATGTTGCACCCTTGTGCCCCCTTTTAACTTCTCCTTATATTAAACCTTTCAGTTTCTAGCCCTTTAGTCGTTCCTGTCCTTTTATTACTTATTTAGCCACCTTGCCAACACCATCCCAGGGTCAGGGCAGGCAGGGTCCCAAGAGGGAGGATCGTGCTTCTGCTGTGTTGAGAAATGCTGCTAGAACAACATTAATGCCCAGACCACTGCAAAGGCAGTACTGTTGGGAGGCATCTGCACCAGCACCCTGCCACACAATACTCTTTATCTTATCCTTTTGGGACAGAAGTAATGTCTAATCCAGTGTGCTCATAGTTCTGTGTCCTCCAAATATGTATGAATGTCCAGATGCTTACTTGGCCACAACACACCTCAGCCAAGTTAATTGCTATGAGTGGCAACTGCAGAGATATTCTGCTCACAGTAAGCTATAGGACCTGGACAGGAAGAGACTCCTGTATATCCCCCTCTACACAGTTATCCTCAGACTGCCTTGGCTGGAGGAGCTGAACTCTATCACTGACTGCTGACTGGGATCCTTGTGGTCATGTGTCCTTATCACCAGTTACTTATGGTGCTAGCCCAGTCCTTCTGCTTTCTGACTCAGAAGAGTTTTTTAGCCCTCCAAGCTTTGGATTTAAAACCCATTCAGTGAAAATAGCAACCAAAATTAGATAATTGTCTTCTCACTATCACTCATTAAATAGGCTTTTGGGTTTTGTCCTCTTTCCAAAGGATAATTTTCTTGTCACAAAGTCACACCTTCAGATGTCAGTCTTCTCATTGAGAAAGACAGAGCTGAAAGATCTTGGAGAGTGAAATGCCATTTCACTGTAAGTGCTCCATAAAAACTGAGCTTTATAAAAGACATGATGGTATTCTGACATTGCTGTACCCATGCTGTACTCAGTCTGTGGATATGTGGCAGACTGTCAGACTCTGAGTGCTGAATTTTCTAGCTTCTTTGAAGAATGAGAGGAATTTTTAAACTTGCAGTGGTGCAAATTCACCTCTCTTTTTCTCTGGCCAGTAGCTTTGTGGGCAATTATTGAGTTCAGAGAGCATTTAAACCTTTTCTCCCCTTCCATGCCAAAGTTAATGGGCAGTTTTTATCTGGTTTCAGTGTTGCATGGTGACCACAGCAGAGCCTAGCCTTTGACCAGCATATGTGTACTCCTTGAATTTAATACTTGGTTTCCTTGGCACACCATATCTACAGACAGCATTATGAAACCTTAGATAGAGATAATTTACAAAAAGGTCCTCTCTGAAATTTTCAAAATTCAAAAGGAAGAAGCAGAAAATTCTGAGATAGCTTGCAAAATAATAAAAATATGGAATATTTGAGTTGAATATTGATATGAACCTAATAGTTGCATCTCAGCATGTTTCAGTGTTTTTTCCAGGTAGCATCAATATTCAATCAAATGAGAACTTAATGGTTAGCGTTTTTGAATCTTGCCATTTCCATGACATAAGTCTCTAAATGGTAAGAGATGGTTCTTTTATTCATTTCCATGAAGTTATATGTTTTCTTCAACACATCCTCCATTTCTTTAATTAACCTTTCCTCTTGGAAGTAATTTTCTTTTCAAAACCACTATAGCCAATTCTATATGATGGTCCCTTAAGAGCACGCCTAGAACTGCAAGTGTTGTACTACAACCACTGAGAAGTAAAGTTGTGATATACTCAGCTGGCATAAACATGTTTGCTGCATAAACATTAGACTCAGACAAAAAAAGATGGCCAAATGTCTGTGACACACAGAATAGACAGGAAAATAACATCACAGAACTACAGCAGTAGACATGTATGCCTATGGAAACTCAAAGTGAAAATCTGATGCAGATTATGTAATTACTAGATATCTAGTTATGTGCAGCTGGTTAATATTCCTACTCTGTGCACATACAAAAAAATGATTCCATTTTTTCTACTATAAAATTCTGGGTGAGCAAATTTATTAATTGGTCTCTAGTCTCACTGCTATTTAAATTTTGGTCAAATAGAATTTATCCTCCAAAACTGGTGTGCTGTCTGGTTTCTATTGAATAAAAAATGATTGAAATTGATTTGAACAGTTTTCATAGCTGCAGAAAAATCAAAACCATTTTATTTTGGACAGATTTCTAATATGGTGCTATTACTTTTTCCCCTCTGGCTAGAAAAAAGCCTCATTAAGGAGTAAGAATTGTTACAGGATCTTAATAAAGCTGAAGTTTCTGTAAATTATGTATTTATTACAAAGAATACATTCATTTAATGGCCATGCAAATTACCTTTTTTTTTTTCACATTTTATTTTATACTCAGATGGTGTATCAAGTAGAGCAAGTCTAAGCCCTTCCATTTTTTTAACAATGGCAATTTTATAGTTTTCTTCATAGTAACAGATATAAGCAGAACTCTTCAGATGGAAATTTG
Organism: Rhabdornis inornatus; assembly: GCA_013397075.1. Taxonomy (NCBI): domain Eukaryota; kingdom Metazoa; phylum Chordata; class Aves; order Passeriformes; family Rhabdornithidae; genus Rhabdornis; species Rhabdornis inornatus. The sequence continues at coordinate 186,421 of VWZS01007223.1, forward strand.
ATTACACTTTAAGAAAAGTGTATCAATTCTATTTTTTTTCCTCACAGAATCCTACAGTGCATCCTCTTGTAATACAGACATTCATGGTACTGTCCATTTACATTATATTCTGAGGCTCTGATCCAGCTCCTATGTAACCCACCAAGAATGCTTACACAGGATGCACTGGATTATAAAACTGCCACAAAACCAGATCCAAACATTCCCAAGCTTTGAAAAAGTTTGGAACTTTTTCCAAATTTTTGACTCAAATCCATCTGCAGTTAAACTACAAAGTACTGTCTTGGTTTCATCTTAGACTTCAGTGTGTATTCTAATTATGCAAAATTTTAGCAAAGAAAATTAGGCTAATAATGGCATATAAGGAGCTGTTATTATGTCAAAGAAAATACTGCATGATTTTAATTGGCAACTTATTTTAGAAAGCCTATTGATATGTTTTGACATCCATGAATGTTTCATTCAAATTTTATTTTATTGTTTATACTACTATTTCTAAGATAACTGGTTAAATTTAGGAAGAAAATTGCTGTTGCTATTCAGTTTTAATCTTTTTTTTTCCTGAAAACTCAGCTCACATTTGAGACATAAAAACCCACCTTGCCAATTCTGCTCAGTCTTCTAGGTAGGATCATTTCTTAATTGCTCTGAGTTAATTGCTCTGGAATTAATTATATCAATATGAAGAATACAGATTTGACTCACACAAATTTCAATCTTTATTCCCACAAATAATGGATGGCTTAAGATTTTATACTCTGGACAAGGAATAAAAGCAGGTAAAACTTCTTTGAAATTTCACACTCCTTTAGCAGTTTGAATTTGATACTTTCATCTGAAAGTGTGAATTCATTGAAAAAAACAGACATAAGTAAGTATTTACAAGAAAAATTGAGTCTAGCTGTCACAGTTTTGAAAATCCTTGCTTTTGCCAATAAACACAATCTTTGACACAGAGAATAAGCATGTGGAGTGAGCAGGAGTGTTTTTCAGCCTGTTTTTTGTTCTCATTCTGTTATTAAATGTTTGCAAATGACCATTAGGGTTTTTTTTCTAAAACGAACCAGTAGGTCCTGCTAAAATAGCTTTTTATGGTCATAAAAAGCACTCATGCAAGAAGTTTGTATTTCTGAAAATAAAGGAGTTCCAATGATTTATGATTCTGAAAGTATTAAGAAAATCAATGCTGTAAAAGTCCCTACTAAGAAAAAGATTGTTGACACTTTTTGTTTGTTAGTTGGGTTTTGGGGTTTTTGGTTTTTTTGGCAATCATTCTTCATAGCTCATATTAGCATCCTTAGTAGAGGCCCGTTTTCATCAGCCACCAAGAGTCCTATCTGAGCAGCCATTTTAGATAGACTGGAATGAAAAATGGATGTTTGGCATGGAGTAATTAAATAAAGATTGAAGACTTTACCCTTGTCCTGTCTACTTTCCACTAACAAAAATCTGTGGTCCTGCAGGTATTCCAATAACAGAAAAGTCTCTGTCTCTCTTCCTGGTTTTATTAAGAAATTACTGAATCTAGAGAAAAGAAATTACTTTTTACTTATAGAGAATATAATTGTAAATCCAAAAATGTTTAACATAATTTTTTATTTGAAACCATTATAATTTTGAATTACTATACATCTACCTTAGAACCCAAAGGCAGTTGAAATGCTGTGTAAGTTTCTTTACAAGACAGCATTTCTTACAAAACTAGGCAATACATAGAATAATATTGTTGTATTCCTGAGTCTTCCAGAGGAAAGAAGGGCATTCACTGTAACGCAAGAATGCAAGAAATTGCCTTCATTGCAACAGTGAAGTTAGAATAGGCAGGAAAAATTGGAGAATTGTTGGAAAAAAATAAAAATATTCTGTTTAGAAACATGCTAGTAGAACTGGAGAAAATACTTGCCTTGGGAACATTTTTTTTGGACAAAATTTCAGTATGTAGAATATGTTTCTATCAAAACCCGATTAAATTAATTAATTTTACGATGCCTCTGCTTTTTCCCAGAACTCAATGTTCCATTTTCCCTCAGAAAACAAGCAATTTTTTCAGATTGGGCTTAGTGGGATTCGTATTCAGAGTTTGAGGGTTTTATCCAAACCAAATAGCTAAACTTGTGGAGTTTCACTTCTCAATAATGATAGGTGGTTCCTTCTGACAGCCAGGTGATCAGAGTACTGATAGGTGGTTCCTTCTGACAGCCAGGTGATCAGAGTACTGACACTGAGTGACACTGTTTCTTATTCTCATTCATAAAATTAGGATCATTGTTCCTACTTGATCTGATTTACTGATCAAATGTGCTTTGTAAGAATTCATTAAAAGAACAAAAACTGAACACTCAGATTCTAGGGGAAGACTGGAGCCTTACCAGATATGGTGCTGTAATTCAAAAATTATAATTATAATAAACAATGAGCAAAAAAGTACACAGTACAGTGATACATTCCACTTTCCAGCCAAATTCAAAGAAAAGATGTTTTTCTTTCCTTTGAGGTAGACAACACTTCCCCCAAATATAGGAGAGGGGAAAAAAAAGAGTGGGTTTAGATTGCTTTTTGTTCTATTTAGATAAACAAAAAGATGTCGAACTGTTGAAAAAACAGAGTTAGCAGTCATATATGTTCTCTTTGTGGGCCAATGACCTCTTCAAATTTTAAAATAAATGGAAAGCCCTGAGAAACAGCTGGTCAAAATACAGCTGGTGAGCAGAAGAATTAAGCAGGATCTCTCTAGTGAACCAGAAGGATCTAGGCAGTCAATTTACTGACTATCGTGGAGAAAAAGAGAAAAGGTGTGCTAAAAATAGGGCCTAGGCCCCTTTACTGTGAAAATCCATGAAAATAACAAATCTATAATCTTAGCGTAAATATGTCAGGCAATAAATATTTCAGCTTTTTTTTTCCAGTACAGCCAGGAAAAATGTAAATGGCTGCGTGCAAAACCTACTAATGGTTGTAAGTCTGTTTTAGCCGCTAGTGGGAGCTAATTAGTACCTTAATTTTTAAGAACTCTTTGCAGAGGTCAGTATACTGTCCTCGACTACAGTGTATTACCTATCGATAACCGTACAGTTATTGTTATAGTCGATCCTGAGATTCTGTCTTCCATATGTAGGTCTGGGTTTTTTCCTCTAGTCAGCTGGCAGATAGAAAAAATGCCTTCATGTCATAGCTGAGAAGAGTTGTTTACTGTGTCTTAGGCTTTGTAAGAAGCTTACAATAAGATGAAACACACCGCTGTGTTGCCAAGAAGTGGGCATTTGGGTACACGTGGCTTGCCAAGAAAGAAGGTAGATGTGAAGGGAAACAGAATATGAAGAGGTTACAGTATTTGGGGCAAAAAAAAAAAAATGTGCTCCAAGTGATAAAATTTACTTTGGGATAGAGGGCCAGTAGCCAACTTGATAGAATTTTGGCTTGCTGGAGATCTTTCTTCAAAAGTTTATAGCAGAGAAAGTGTGTGTTTGAACATGGAAAAACTTTTCTCTACAGGCATCTACTTTTCATTCCTCTTGGCTGCAGCACCTATAGGGAAAATAATACCAAAACCCCATACATATCTGAGAACAGAATCACCTCCAAATACCAGGGAAAATAAATGTATGCAGTATTAATGCACCTTATCTTTCAGGCTGTATTTATGCACAGTGAACAGTTATAAAAAAACTCTTAATTTCAGTTGTCACTTCAATTAATGTACGAATCTGAAGTAGCACAATTTTCTGCATTTTGGCTTTGCCCCAGTTGAAACCACAACTACTGTTCTATACATCTTGGCTTGCAGAGATTCTGGCTTTGAAATTTTTATGTCCTGTTTGTGTTCCCTTGTTTTGCTGCCAGACTACTTATTTGCTTATATGGAACACCCTCCTCCATTCCATTTGTAATGATATGAAATGTGACAATTACTAGGTTCTGATGTAATTGTCACAGGCACTGAGAAAGAAACACTAACTTTTGATATTGTAAAAGCAATGCAAATAACAGTAAGAGAATATATAACTAATAAATCAGAAAGATGATCCTGCCCAAAATGTAAAGAATCAGAATTACATTTCTGACCAGTCACAAGTGTAAAGAAATGCAATGTAATGTAGAAGTGTCCTAATGAGAACTGCCATTATGAGCCTTTTCTCTCATGCCATGATCAATAGTGAATAAATACTTGGTAAGCTGCTTTATTTCCACACTGAAAAAATCCCAGTAAAAAAGATACCTGTTGAAAAAAGTGCTTGAAGTGAAAAATGAAACATATGCTTTGTTAATGAAAGTGGATTTTTATGCTATGGAGGAACAGTCCTATTAGGAGGAACAGCCTTAAAGGCTTTGATTTCACATTTTAAAATACACCAGTATCTAATAATGACCTAATATTTTGTTTAACTTTGTAAATTGGGCCCCAGATGATTGAAGATCCCATCCTGAAGTAGTGTTTCTTTGCTTACAGTCTGCCAACACACCACACCAAGGAGCAAACATGCTTGTTTCTATCCTGAGAGATTTTCTTCTTATGCTGAGTTACTTAGTCTTGTTTTCATCATATATAAGACAGTCTGACCTTCTGGTATATATTTTATTATTATGCTTTTAGACATATAATACTTAGAACCCATCCAAGAAATGCATTCTACATGTAAAGATCGTGAAGTACAACAGCATACAAAACAATAGTACTGTAGTTCAGAGACTAAACAACTGCAAGCATACACACAGTCACATCATCCACAGGGTGCATTGAATTTCATTATTTGACCAATACAGATCATCATGAATATGGAAATATAAAATAAAGAGATCATTTTCCTGTAGAGTAAAATAGAAAGGAATAATTAGAGCCCTTACTTTGCCAAATATTAATGTACCACAAAAGGGTCAGCAAACTAAAGGAAAAAAAAGTAATTTTTCCATAAGCAACATGATACAGTATGTGATATATTTACAGCAGGATGTGAATGTTTAAGGCTATAAGTTTGTAATGGGGAGATCATTTCTCCTTCTCCACTGATATAGTATTTCAAACAGTGGATTATANTATAAGCTAGTTCAGTTAATAGAAAATGTACCCCATTTGCAGTTTCTTAACTTCACAAATGAGCTATTGTACTTTTGTTAGAGCGTGAGCATGTCTTTGTGTGTGTACCTATCTATCTGTACCAAAATATATATTTATCTTAGAACACTCATTGTTTTAAATGTTAACCATGAACAATAACTGCAAAGTGCTTAGAGTTTCAAATGTTTTCCTGAGTGCTGCAGCAATAAAACCATAGAAGTTTTAGCAGTGTTTAGCAGAGATCAAGCTCTTAAAGGTACTGCATTTCATTTTGCGGTCACAATCCTTTGAAATATGTCTTATCTTCAAATCAGTTTAAATGCTCCTAAAAAAGAAAAAAAAACAGGAGAATATTAGTTCAAGGATTAAAATGAAGAGCAGAATTAGATGGCTCTGTCTGATTCCTCCAGGCCTCATATCCATCATCTACACAGAGACTACACCTCTATCATTTACTTTCCACCATATTTTTGAACAGATCACAAATGCATATCACTGCTTTAGGTGCTTGCTACAAATCTCACACACTCTGGACAACTTCATCCACTACGCTTCCTGGAAGCTTGCTCAAAGAATTCTCTTCTCATGTTACAGTCTGGCTTATGTTCCACATGAAAAAACATGGGACTTTCACCTGGAACGGACTTCAGTTTGACTCCTAATGAGAACTGTTGACCTGTCAAAACTACACATGCAGATCCAAAACTAGATCTACAGAGCTTGAGAAGGTAATAGGATCATAAAAAGGTTTGGGTTGGAAGGGACCTTAAATGGATATCTAGTTCCAACCCCCCTGCCATGGGCAGAGACACCTTCTACTAGATCAGGTAGTTCAGAGCTCCATCCAGTCTGGCCTTAAAAATCTTCTGGGACAAGACAGCCATAACTTCTCTGAGAAACCTGTTTCAGTGCCTCACCATCCTCACAGTAAATATTTTTTTCCTAATAGCAATTCTAAACCTGCACTCTTTCAGTTTAAAACCATTCCCGCTTGTCCTGTCACTCCACACGCTTGTAGAAAGTCCCTCTCTGTCTTCCTTGTAGACTCCCATTAGGTACTAGAAGGCCACAATTAGGCCACCTTCTCTTCTCCAGGCTGAGCAAATCCCAATTCTCTCAGCTGTTCCTCACAGCAGGAATCTAATCAACTTGGTGTACCTCCTTTGGGCTCACTCCAATAGGTCAATGTCCTTTTGGTGCTCAGGATCGTTCCAAAAAATACATTGAAGGTTTTTGCTTCCAGAGTCCCTAACCTGCCATCCATGCATTCAAGAGGTGTGGAAAGAGACGTTTTCACTGAAGACTGAGGCAAAAATGGTTGTTGTCTACCACAGCCTTCTCCTCATCTGTGGTTTCCAGTTTTTCAGCATTTATTATCAGGAGGGTTACTTTCTTTGACCTTTTTTTTATTTAGCATACCTGTAATTTGCATCACATCCCAGGTTCAGTAACAGCTTCACCTTGGCCTTCGTCACCCCATCCCTTTACAACCAAACTTCNGCCACCTTCTCTTCTCCAGGCTGAGCAAATCCCAATTCTCTCAGCTGTTCCTCACAGCAGGAATCTAATCAACTTGGTGTACCTCCTTTGGGCTCACTCCAATAGGTCAATGTCCTTTTGGTGCTCAGGATCGTTCCAAAAAATACATTGAAGGTTTTTGCTTCCAGAGTCCCTAACCTGCCATCCATGCATTCAAGAGGTGTGGAAAGAGACGTTTTCACTGAAGACTGAGGCAAAAATGGTTGTTGTCTACCACAGCCTTCTCCTCATCTGTGGTTTCCAGTTTTTCAGCATTTATTATCAGGAGGGTTACTTTCTTTGACCTTTTTTTTATTTAGCATACCTGTAATTTGCATCACATCCCAGGTTCAGTAACAGCTTCACCTTGGCCTTCGTCACCCCATCCCTTTACAACCAAACTTCATCTCCATACTCTTCCCAAGTCACCTGTCCTAGTTTCCACTGCCTATACATTTATTTCTTTCCCTTTAGTTTGACAAGCTGTTCCCTACTTGCCCAAGCCAGTCCTGTGTGTTAAGAAAGACTCAGTGTTTTACCACATGTCGCCAATCTCATATGCAATGGTGTTTCACAGAAAACACAATAGATTTACTTACGTTTATTCTCTCTTTTGAAAAGATCACAGATTTACCTCTATTCTTATCCAAATATTTTGATGCCTTTCTAAAAAGCTCTACCTATTGGAATAATTCTTTGGAGAATATCAATTTTTGTCAGAATAAGGCTATTTCTCCCCATGTTGTAAGTGTTGGAGGAAATAGCTTTAAAGCTTTGGGTAGGTATTTTGAAAATCCTACAATGTCTACATCAATTTAATTAATTGAAGGACCGCTCACTTTTACTGAGCAATGAATGCTCAGCCTGAGTTAACTGTTGATTTGTAAATGCTCTTTTGCACCACACAGTGTTCTGTACACATTTTATCCTGAGGCAGACTGTATGTTTCCTGTTGAGTCAGAGGAATATTACCACTTTGAAGCAGTTCCTTAGCACTCTCCAAACAAGATGCCATTATAAAGATGAGTGACAGATGGAAATAAATACTGATATGCCTGTATCTCAGCTCTTAATTTCCTGGACATTTTGAAAAAGAAGAGTAAGAAGCAGCTGGATATTAAGTAAAAGTTTAGGAGAAGAAAATTCACTGTCACTAAAAATACATAGGTGTTTTAATAAACAATATAAACTGAAAAAGTGGAATTATTTTCCTTTAGAATATACAGTGTATAGTAATTGGAAAAGCAAGTAATTTTCAAGACTGTGCTCCTTTTAAACAGTAAGACAGTAATCAAGTTAGTTTCAACGGCCTCTCCTGAGACAGAAAAAAAAACAAAGATAAAAAACACAGCTTTTGATTAAAAATCATAGTATTTAGAACCTGGGAAGGAAGGATTTTAGAACATAAGCCACACAGAAGCATTCATGTATGTTGATTTATTTTATTTTGGTTTATTTGGTTTTTTAACTCTGCCCAGTATGGATTTAGCAGCTGCTTTTACTGTACAGGAAAAACAAACCAGAAAGGCAAATATTTTAGTAGACAATAGTAGGAATTCCTTAAAAGGTAGAAACAATAAAGATGCCCAAATTCACCGCTCTGACTACAAAGTGACACACCTTTTCTCTAATCTGTGGGAACAGTAACAACGAAATGGTTAGAAAACAAGGCTTTTAGCAAAGAATTTCAGAAAAGCTTCCCACCTTCAGCCATGTGCATTTCAAGGTTTTGAGGTTTTGCCTCGATAAAAAGTTGTTTTATCTTTTTTCTTTTGGCCTTGTATTCCTTACAATTAGTGTATGTGTTTCTTCTTTGAGGTATCCTGAAGGTAGCCAACACCTCTCACAAAGTTTCTTGCAGGGCTCACTAATATGCAGCCTATACCAGTCTCAATGCTTTTCACAATTGTTCTTAAGAAAAAGAACAGAAGATGTTTCACAAAATAATCAGTAGCTCATTGCATTAGTGTATTTACAAATGTAAATTCTTAGCACCTAATGTTTCCTGCCATGCATCTTATCAGACAGCAGTGTACTAAGGTCCTGAACCAGTGACATGGTACAGCAAAGACAGAGACTTGATCTGGGCAAACTGCTCTGTTCCCAGGCCCTGGACTAATGGGGGTGGGAGTCTGTAAAAAGCACTTTGCTTGGGGGAAGGAACAAGAGGCCTTATGAAGCAGATGCTCTCAATCTCTAAAAGAAAGCTGCCATAATCAGTATACAGCATTCTCTCAGTCAATCCAAGGCTTTATGGGGGCGGAGGGGAAGCTCAACAAAGTTCTTTTACCTCAGTGTATAAAAGTAAGAGGATTGTCAAACTGGATAGGCAGGAGTCTATCACACTAAAATTTATTATTCAAGTTTAAAGTAGAGCTTTGTTTAGGTTTTAATGAAAGCAAGAGAATTTTAACAACAGAAGCACTGTTCTTTCTCTCTTTCTCTCCCTTTCCACATTCAGTTCCTCTGCCCCTGCACCTGCTTCCAGTTTTGGCTTCTTGGCAGTGACGCTTAAAGAGACATCAGCTGGCAGTGGCAAACTGTTAAAAGCTTCCCCGCAATGCAGCTTTGTAAATGCCAGCCATTTATTCACTGGTGCATGCCAGCTTAACACAAGGTTTCTTTTCCTCTCACTTCTCTGCTCTCAGGTTTCAGTTCCAAACAACAGTAAGCAGTCTGAGTCATGGCCTAGCTGTGTCAGTATCCATTAAATGTGGTCACTGCTATCTGTTGTCGTAATATTTTGATCCAAAGGGTGTTGCCTAGAATTTAAAGTATAGCACTGTTTCTTCTTCGCAGACATAGCTGTTGGACGACAAGTTTTGTTTTATTTTAGTGTTTTGTCCTTTTAAACATATGGTAGGATAGCTGAGCTGCTAGACCCTGGAATTATTTTGTTGACTTTGTATCTTTCCTCTTCTGCTTTTCCAAGTCCATAATGCTGCACTGAAAAAAGAAATACAGAAAAAAAATGAAGACAAAGAAAGTGGCAAGTGGCTTAACTTTTTGATACAAGCTGACTGTTTCCATGCTGCCTTAGAGATCACAGTTCTGGTCTCCTGTGCCCCAGTGTGAATTCAGAGCTATTAGCAACATGATATTTGTTAGACTGACTCCAGAATTCTATGCATGGTAAGATAAAAGATTCTCCCCAACAGGACTTTTTTCAATTTACTGCATCACTTCAGCAGAGAGTGAGAAAGTGCCACTGATGTACAAAAATTCCATGGTATATTTTCTTTGGAAATTTCAAGTTTATCTTTAATCTGTATTGTCTGAAGGTTCTTTCTAGGCCATCTGGGGGGATAAGGAATGTGATTTTCTTCGTTTGAACTACTGAAGCTTTTCCCTGTATTCAGGAGGTTTCTACAAGTAGTTCTGGGTGGGAAAGAGTTGTCTCAGTGCTGTTAGCATGGATATGCTAAAAAATAAAATTTCACTGCAGCAATGTTTTGGCATGGAGCAGAAACCAGAAGCCTTATGGACCTTTTGATCTCATGTTCTCTTTCAATAAGACCTGAACCTATTCCCATTTGTCAAAAGATTTATATTGACTTTCATGGAGATTGGGCCAAGTCCTTCTGCAAAGGAATCAGCAAGAGCAGCGTACCCTAACTTTTTGAGTCAATAGCAGGGGTGTTGCAGAAGAGTTACAATAAACCCATGAGGAATAAAAGCAGTCTTGAGAGGGAGGCTGGGGAGGAAATAAAAAGCTCAGGTAGTTAGCACCAGCGTGATCAGCAGCTGTATCATTCAGCCAGATTAACATTTATTTATTTATTAAGCTATGAAAAAGCTTTAAAAAACAATGGTAGCAAAGAAAAAACACATTACTAGTCAAAGGAAGAATAAAGCAAATGTATCCTAACACCCACTTACCCACATTTGTGTTTGAGAAACTCTGAGTTTCTAAGATTAAGAAACCTAGGAGTCTACAAACCAGTTGTACTTGAAGATCTTGGCATGTGTCTTTCTGTGTTTTAACTCTGGTTATATTCATGTGCCCACTGCAATATATTAAGATATTTTCTCCCTATTTTATGTAAAAATCAGTCATTGAGCTTGAAGGATTTGGGTTATACTGTCAGGATGAAGGTTCATGAGCACAGCAGCCAGCTTGCAGGCAAATAAGCCATTGAGCTTTGGTAAGGATATTCACAGTGGAAGCAAACATAGTCCTTGAATCAATGTAAGTGCTCTCTGCTGCCCAGAGCAGTAGCAAAGAGTGATTTGATGTGAATTCATTCTCTGAAGGATCAATTGCCTCAGAATAGATGAAAAAAAGAAAATAGAACAGCTTGGAAAATAAGGCTTTTATATGAAGCCTGACCAGCACAGAATGAAAAAAAAAAAAAAAAAGATGATATTTTAACAGCTTTTATTATGAGGTGGAAAAGGTTTGAAGTTGTGAGGACACAGCTACCTTATTCTTGATTTCTCCATATTCAGAGGGAAAAAAAGCCGAAAAAACTGTATTTGCTGTGAACAAGGAAGATACCCAGCTCCATACCACTGAACAACCTCCTAACCTGATTTTTGGCCAAGTGTTTGAGCCACAAGAACAGAGAGGTAGAATGAGATCAGTAAGTACATTTCTGCTTGCAGCTTTGAATTTGAACTGAAATCCATGCCCATTTACCCTAAGATTACAAGATGACTGAGACAAAGGATGCAGGAAACAAATGTTGGCAATCATATGATTTTTTTAGCTAAACAAGATCGAGAAAAAGGGCTCTAGCACTGCTGTCACTTACATGTGTTTCAGAGATCTAGTTGCTCCAAAATAGTGCAGTAGTAAGTGTGACATACTCCTGGTTTTGGAAGGTTTATCTTGTGAGGTAGATGAAGCAGATAGTTGTATTGCTCACTTTGAAAAACAGGAATAGATTTCATAACAAAATATGTGCTTGACTCAAGTTTGACTTTGTACCAGAAGAGCTTGGCCACATAGTTTCCTGAACAATGAATAGCTTTGGAAATTCAGAGGCATCTGAAAACCTAAAGATTTGACTGAATTATTATGAAATATTGTCTCTACTCCATCTCTGAGCCTCCATAGACAGATGACTGGAAAAGAACTTCTGCAGGCCTCATGTGGACTACGTTCCCCAAATTCACACCATTTTGATCTCTTCAGCCCGTGCCTATAGTAGGGTTTACATTCCTGACTACTTCTGATCTCACAGTGCAAGAATGGCTCATTGGCCCATGAGGCCCACAGCTGAATTCACATCTATCTGCAATACCTCTGGTGAGGCCAAGAAGTCAAGCCCTTCAATGACAATTTTAATAGTAGCATACCCTTCAAGAGCAGTACAGGACGTGTTTGCAGGCCTTAAAACAATCAGAATAACAAATGCAGCAGTTTGTCTACACCTGTTCTTTTTTTTCTTTTTAAATTAAAAATGAAGCAACATGTTCTGAAATTTCTGCCTTGTAACTTAAGTATGCTCAGTCATACTTAAATCTTAGTCTAAAATAGTTGTAGTAGGTCTAGGCCTGAAAAGATTATATTTTTGACCTAGTGAGTAATCTAGATACTTTTATAGTAGTAAAGCACAATACAGGTAAAGGTAAAATCACCTTGGGTAGACAGAATACATAAATTTTGTTACTGTTAATGTTAAGCTAATCTTAATGAAACTAACCACAATCTTCCTGATAAAATTCCCTAGACTTGAGAAGTCAGAAAACAGGAAGCAGTTAGTTAATATTCCACTACCCATGGTAGGCTAAAGAATGGAACTATCCCCAAAGAAATACCAAATTATTAATAAATTTTAGTGACCACACAGGAAAAATCCACAGAAAAATGCCATGGCAATGGAATATTATCTGTTCTTCTGATTTGGGTCTCATACTCTATGTACAGGGCATAGAATTATTTAACAGGAAAATAAAAATCAGACAAATGCATATTAATGTGTATGTGTGCGTGCAAATTATTGGCAAAAGTTTTGAAAAACTTTTAAATGACTCTCAAAAAAACCCAAATTTCCCTCTTTTATTACTGAAAATATTGAAGCCTTGGGTGAGACAATTATCCAGGACTTCCCATTTATGAATTTCAGTTAACACATAAAAATTTAAAATCAAATTTATTCTGATGGGTTTGGATGTAATGAAAACTTTGGAAGACATGTTGACTCTTTAATCCTGAATTGTCACATTTGGTGGAAGAGAAAACAGATGAGCTTGTGCAAGTGTACCTTCCAGAGTAATACTGAGTTCCTAAAATGCTTATGAAGAGAGAGAATCTGTAACAGCTAGCATTACTAGATAATAACACTTTATACCGGAACAGCAGCATGCAAGAAGAGTGGCATTTAAAAGAATCATAGGATATCAAATTAATCTTAATTTTTCACTACTCAAAATGATGTACTTTCACGCAGGTAAAAACTAAAAATATGTGGAAGGACAATGAAGGCTCAAATGAGCTCTTGGAAAATCAGTATCAAGATGAGACATTACTAAACTGAAAACCAGATATGTAACAATGCCATACGCTGTAAAATTAAACACTGTCTAGAAAACAAAATTTTTCAGGAAGGAAAGTTTTAATCAAGATAGAATGTTTATCAGTTTTTAGATGCTCAGTGAAGTTGTCGAACCTTTAAGTTTTATGTAAATTTCAGTGAAAATCAAGTGAATCAGGTTTTCTCTAATTTTTAAATAAAATTAAAACATAAATTGCAATATTTCATCTAAAAACCACTATAGTTTGAATTCATATGTTGTGTTACCCACTTCTCCTCAAATGGAAGGCAGGGTTAACTGGGCATTGCTAAGCAGCTGGCACATTTCAGCCCAGAGGTGGTTACGCCTCAGAACAGGCTTAGAAGTAAAACATGATGGTTTCTGCAATGTTTATTTTTTAAATAGTGCTTTTAAGAAGGCTTATGAGAGTATTCATATAATAGTGGGTTTCCTTTCCAGGGACCAAGGTGGGTACCTTAAATGGGTACTAAATTGCTCAGATATTTTGGCAATATACACCACTAGTATTTGCACTCATTCAGAGCATGTTGATTAATCACATGCCAAATTTTCAAGCAAAAACACATTGATTTAATCCCAAACACATTTATAGTATTTAATTTGCATGTGCATTCCGTCTACACTGATAACTCCCCCACATTTACATAGTCCTTCATCTTGAAGAGCCTTGAAGCAATTTACAGCTCCAGAACAAGTTGATCTAAGATGAGGCACACAAACAGATCTCCCCTTTTCTGCATGGAGTTGAGGAGGGGGAAGGGTATCAGCCAGCTGTAGAACATTGGATTTCGTCCCTGAGACTCTGAAGAACCCTGTACACTAGATATGGTGGCCATGCATGGGAAGAGCATAATGAGAACCCACATTCCTTTCCTACAATATCAGCAGGGAATTCGCAGCAGTTCAGGCTGGCTAGGGTCCCAGATGCAGCCCTGCCCTGATTTTTGTTGTGTGTGTCTTTTCCCCCCCTTCCACTCAGACCTACTTTCACACTTGTGCTGCCCACTTGGAGGGCAGACCAGACTATTCTTGTTCAACAAGCTGCCACTAGTGTGGTGCAGCACATCTACCAACTGTACTCCTCTCTAGCCAGAGAGGTAGGGCCACCTAAGAGACCAGGCCATTTCCAGCCTCTTATTCTTCCTGGGAGGAAATCTAGGGATATGAAAAGCAGGCCAAACAGCTTTCAGTAGTTCCTTTTAAGACACCTAGCTTACGTACCTTTGCATGCTGGATGTTTTTAGTTTTCCATGTCAATGACTGTAACCCTTAAAAAAAGATGGAGTTTATATCCGGCATTTTTAAATGGCCTCTATAAAACCTTTCTTTGCACATGGCTGATTTGTCAAGGCATTTGTCATTCCCTTTGTTTTCTACTCCTGTGGGAAATACCAGAGAATGCAAAATTAAATCATCATACATGTTCTGCGGTATTTTGAAAGAAAAATGTGTCACCTTTTCTTTTTTATTATTTTTTTTTTTTTATTTTTTTTTTTTTCCCTGGGGTACCAGGATAATTTCTCTTTATTAGTTTAACTCTCTCTTTAGTGTTTCATGTGGATTTCTGAATTGCTGTATTTCTGTGTCAGGCATGGACAATTCTGTGTCTTACTCTTTTAAATTTAACTTTCAAGGACAGTTGAAAAAATTGGCTTCAGTTCCACAAATAATCTATCATTTTTTCATGTAAGGAAAACAATTTAGTACTCACTGACCAAATGCTTCTCCAATCAAAATCTCTTTTTCTCTCCGAAAGTGGGTTGTCTTTCTGTGTTTATTACAATAATAAATACAATATTTTGAAAGGAAAGCAAAGAAGAGATATTGCTTGTAAATAAGCAAAAACTAATTTCCACCATGAGCAGAGGCTTACAAAGCCTCAGAGTGGAATGCAGCTTGGAAGCTGGTATTTTCAGCTCTTTTGATATGATCCTAGAAATATCTACTTTGTTTATACCAGATAATGATTCCAGTTCTACAAATCTTGGGGTATTTTTCCCTTTCCTTTACCTGATCAACGACTATCACCTCATAAAACCCCAATGCCTTTCACTTCCTGTTTGCAGCACTGGCTGGATCATGCTACAGAATTCTGCATGCCCAGGAGACCTGCCAGCTAGAGACAGTACCAGCAAGAGTAGTGCCACTGTTCTTTGAATGTTTTGCTTAGATTTGGCAGGTCAAGGCGGGTCTCAGAAACCTGTAAATGAAAAAGTAAACACAGTAGATGGAAGCCAGCCATAGGAAGCAAGAAGGGTAATTTCTCCATTAATTCTCCTTTATTTCCCTTACTTTGTTAACTCAATTGGACTTTTTTTCCCTTCATTGCTTGTAATCATGGTGTGCGTATTGGTTCGTCTCTTGCATACGCTCCTTACTGGTGAAGTTTTGGTTTTAGAGAGAGAAAAGTAAAACAGTTGACTTTTTTGACTTTTTTCTATAAACATTGCCATTGACGCAGCAATGCAGTTAATCCAGAAGAAAAGCTAGAGTTAACCTTAAAATGAAGCAAAGACAAGGAATGGGAAACCAAATATAGAGGACCTGAACAAGCCATTACCTCCTATAAATGTGAATAAACTTCCGTGAAAATTACTGATATACAAGCAGCAGAAACTTGGCTATTTTTAGCCTCATCTTTACAGATAGATTGGGTAAATACTTACAAGGATGTAACTGGTCATGAGAACAACTGAATTTCATTGTATTTGAATAATCCACACTCTAATTGTCAGGTCATTATCACTGGTAGCTGCAGAAAGTTCTCTTGCATATTTCTCCACTTACATGAAACTCCATGCATAGATAAAAACCAAAACAACTAACTAGATGTGGGGCAGTAAGGAGAACAGCAATATACTCTTTTCCCTAGCAGGCTGGAAAATACTCCTGACATTTGCTATATCCAAGAATGAGAGAGTGGTTAAAGTTCCTGACCCTTCCAATCTCCACTTCTCCCTCGTGTTTTACCACTTATAGTGTGGCTTGCAGGTGCTTGCTAATTTCATTAGTTTGAAGTTGAAGAAGACTTCAACCTTTTTTTTTTTCTTTTGATTTATCAAGCATCCTTGTGGTGGGAGCCTTCATCCTTTCAGTGACAAGACACACATGCAAAGGGGAGAAATCACAGCCAAACTGGCATATGCAGAAACAATGACTCACAAATGCATTCTCTACCTGTTAATATATGCACATTTTTAATCTTATTTAATCTGTTTGTATGTACATTGGATAGTCCTGTAGGCATGCAAGCAGTCATTTTAGAGGTAGAGAAAAGATAATGTGAAGAATTACTGAAAGGGATTCTAAAGGCACAGAGGGCAGGACAATGACAAGGCGAAGAGAAGGGAAGTTC